>PVJS01024452.1:0-28685 GCA_004027185.1 Glis glis
ACACACACACACACACACACACACACACACACACACACACACACACAAAGATGCGGGTCTGACTCTCTTAAAGAAGAGCCCTCCTTGGTTCTTCCCTGCTTGTCCCTTTATCAGAGTGTGGTTGGTGGGAGCAGGGGGGACACATCAAGAGTGAGAGGGACCTTCACAATGTCCAGGACCCAGGACAGAGACAATTCCCTTTGCCAATGAGGAGAAGGCTCACCTTCCTTACTCAGAGCCCGCCTTTGCTCTCAGCCGCCGCCCACCCGCGTGGCCCCATAAGACGAGGCAGCCTTGTTGTTTTTATGCTTATGAGGCGGATCCGCTGGAAGAGAGCATCCTAAATGAGATTACATCTTATACATGTTTAATGTACTGTTCTCGCCATTTAAAATGCAGCTCTATTAAAATAGCAGGGAGGGGAAAATTGACTCACGGAGCTGGGTGTGGGGAGAATAGATCACCAGTGAAATGAATAATATATTAACAGAATAATGATGTTGCTTCTCATATTAATCGTATAAATCACAGGATTCTCGGGCTGTCAGCAGAAGTTAAGGGGAAAGAAGCCGGCTTCTGGTTTTCCACCTCCGGAAGACTGAGGCTGGTGGAGTGTGGGAGCCGGCTGAATGGTGGCCACGCTGGTTAGGAAAATGGGGTTTTCTGGGCTCGCCAATGAGGCTACCAACGTCCTGGAACTTCCCCTGGAGGTGGCAACGCTTCATAGGAAAGCCTCAACTCGGCTCCAGCCTGGATCCCTTACTGCTGCCAACCATTTCCTGAGCATACAGGAAAGATGAATGAGAAGTAGTCCCTGCCTGCCAGCCAGGGAGACAGAAATGTACACAGATGGTTTCAATGACTGCTGCAGGCTAGGACGGAGACCTCCCAAGAAATGCAGGTGGGAGTCTCCCAGCAGTCAGGTGTCCCCCACTCCTGTCGATGCACCTCATGGGACACCGTGTCCCTGTCACCTAGGAAGGTCTGGTAAACAGCAAGCATCCAATCACATCTGTAGGTCACGAGCTGCAAGTATGTTGAGTGCCTGGTGGATCAATACCCTCTTCTGGGTGTGGTGGCGCACGCCTGTAATCCCAGTACTTGGGAGACTGAGACAGGAGGATCGCAGGTTCGAAGCCAGCCTCAGCAACTTAGCAAGGCCCTCCACAACTTAGTGAGACCCTGTTTCAAAATAAAGAATAAAATAGGACTAAGGGTGTAGCTCAGAGGTAGAATGCCCCTGGGTTCCATCCCCAGTACCACAAACAACAACAACAAAAAGAGGATTGAAGCTGGGCATGATGGCGCACGCTTGTAATCCCAGTACTTGGGAGGCCAAGACAGGAGGATCGCAGGTTCACAGCCAGCCTCGGCAACTTAGTGAGGCCCTCTGCAACTTGATGAAACCCTGTTTCAAAATAAAAGAATAAAATGGGGCTGGGGATGTAGCTCAGAGGTAGAATGCCCCTGGGTTCAATCCCCAGTACCACAAACAACAACAACAAAAATAAGAGGATGAAGACCCTGCAGAAGCATCAGGAACAGGCACATTTTGGAGGAGGATAGGATGGGGGCAGGCAGGAGGATGGCGCTGGTGGTGGTCGGTGCGATGGATGTTGTCTGCTCCTGAAATTCCCACGAAGAGTGGAGAACAGAGAATTTAATCCTCAGTACGCAGAACCAGAGTCAGGATTCAAAGAGGTCATTGTGGGGAGGAAATAAAGGCCAGGAATGGCCAGCAGGGAAACAAACCAGGAAAATTCCTCCCAGCCCCTTTTGGAAATGCTTGCTGTCAGGACTCAGCCCCTCCGGTCCCAATTAGAGGCCCAGGTAGACCACCAGAGTTGGAGAGCTGGCTGAGCTGACATTCAGTTGTTTAGGACGTAGAGAAGAAAGGCCCTATGATCAAGAAGTCCCAGGATTCATGGCGGCAGCAGCCCTGCCAGCTCTGACACCTGCCCCAGGTGTCAGCCACAGGCACCTGCTGGGCTGCTGGGCTGGCTTGACTCATGCTCACAGCCAGTGGGTGCTGTGTGTATTCCCCACTTAGAGATGAGAGGACCAAGGATCACAGACAGGAGGAAATGTCCCTGAGGCTACCCAGCTGTTAGGTGGCTAAGATCATTTAGATGATGGAGCATATACAGTCATCCACCCTTATCCATGGGGGATGCATTCTAGGACCCCGGTGGATGCCTGAAGCCGCCAATAGTACTGAATTCTATAGATGCTATGTTTTCTTTTGTTTTGTTTTTTTCCTATGTGCCTGGCAGCGCTGTCTCCAGAGTGGCAGAATCTATCTGTTCTTCCATGTTTGAAGCTTTGGTGCCTCCTTTGCATTACCGCTCTTGAACTTTGGGGCCACTATTGAGTAAAAGGAGGGTTACTTGAACATGCTCTGCAATCGTGTGACGGTCAATCACACGATTAATGGGAGGGTAACATATACAGCGTGGACACAGGGGACCAAGGGATGATTCACATTCTGGGTGGAGAAGAATGGGATGGTGCAAGACTACATCACACTACTCAGAAGACATGCAATTTAAAATTCATGAATCATAGCCAGGCATGGTGTTGCACACCTCTGATCCCAGTACTTGGGAGGCTGAGACAGAATGATTGCAGGTTCATAGCCAGCCTCAGCAACTTAGTGAGACCCTCAGCAACCTAGCAAGATCCTGTTTCAGAATAAAAAAATAAAAAGAGTTAGGGGTGTAGCTTGGAGGCAGAATGCCCCCTGGTTCTTCCCCATACCAAAAAATAAATAAAATTTACAAATCATTTATTTCTGGAATTTTCCATGTAATGTTTTCAAACCTTGGTGGACTGGCAATAAGTGAAACCACAGATAAGGGGGGATTACTGTGTTTACTATTCTCTCTCCTCATTTGTGCTGGGCTCAACCAGGTGACTCTGCCAAGCGAACATGAATGGATGCAGGAGGCTCAAAGGCTCAAAACCTGCTTGCCTGATTGGGCTTGCCCCCTCCCTCTTCTGCCATTGTCATGAGGAGTACTTCCCCTGAGGCAGGGCAGACCTAAGCCCCACCTGCAGCCTGGAGCAGAGCTGCCCTGCCAAACCCAGCCTGGTGCAGGGACCCACAGATGATCTGCAGACCCATGAGCATGAGCATAAACACTATCATGAGCCACTGAGTGGGCTGGTTTGTTACACGGCACTATGGTAACAATTTCTAGCTGATGCAGTGGCAGAGCCAGGACTCAGGGCAGGTTTTCCAGGTCCCAAAGCAGGACTCATCTCTAGGCTCACCACCAATATGCTAAACCACAGCCCATGGGGTGCTGGTGAGAGGGGGGAGCTCCCACTGACAAATCAAAGGATTCATCTTTCTGCACAAAAGCCCCCCGCTTGGTCACGGTGGGTGCAGGGTCTTCACTGTGGATATCTGAGTCAAGTTTCAGCTCGAAGCCCCCTTCCCTAGTGGGTTGTCTGGGAACCAGCAGCCACATGCACCCATCAACATGGGATTATCAATCATGCTTGTAACTAAATAGCACCCAGCACTTTCCTGCACCTCTCCTCATCTGCACTGTCATTCCCAATGACAGTGCAGACCCAATCTCTCCCAGCCCTAGTTTTTGGAGGAGGATAGTGAGGCTCAGCACAGTCAAACAACTTACCCAAGGTCACACAGCTAATAAACGCCTGAATGGCTTCTCTAACACAACCTGGCCTGATTCCAAAGTGCTGTTTCCACCTCTGTGTGCCAGGATGTCCACCCACCACCCCCTCCTGAGTGGCCAGGCCTCTGCTCTGGACGCTGAGGGTGGAGCCATCGAGCCCACCCAACAATCGGCCTCATTTGCCCCACCTGGGAGGTCAGCCTTGCAGGTGTATAGAATCAGAGCAAGGCCAGCCAGGCTGGGGTGAGGCCGGATCGAGTGCAAACGTGAGTAGGCTATAATGGTGGGTGGTGCCACGCCTGCTGCTGGGCCCTACTCAGATCTGGGCACAGATGGACCCATAGATAGGGTGCCGCCTTCTATCACCTTCACACACTTCCCTCTCCGAAGATGGAGGGCTCTGAGGCCAGCAAAAACACACTGACTGTACCAACAGCCATTCTGACGATGGCAAGGACCACATCTAACGTGACGAAGCACCGTCGGCGCATGCTCACAGGCGGTGTGTCCGGCTGTCCACAGCAGTGACTGCCCAGGGCCAGTGGCTCCAGCCCTGCCCTCATAGAGGGACCACAGAGAGCCCAGCCGGTGGAGGGGACGCGCTCGGCGCAGTTGAGCCACTGTGACTGTCGTGGCCGAGCTGGACTCCCTTCCCTGGTAGGGTTCATGTCCCAGCCTGGATCTCTGCCCAGCAGGGCCGGCCCCATCCCAGAAAGCTGCGGGGGCTGAGAGAGAAAGCATCTCCATGGTAACGAAACCCACCCCCATCAGGGGTCACCAGCTTCTGGTTTTCCAGACCATGGGAGGGCAGCAGAAACCTGCAGGCTGGAGAAACTGGGACATGGACAGAAGTGGCTCATGGCACCAGACGGATCACAAGCTCCCTAGGCCCCTGGGCTGCAGCCAGATCCAGAACCGGCCGGGAAAGTAGGCCAAAGCACGCGCATCCCACCCGCACACCCTGACTCCCCCGCCCTTCCTAATGCACTGGAAGAGGCTCTTGAAAGCTCTCAGGCCTTGTGCGGGGGTTGTGGGAGCCAGGAGGAGGCAAAGGGGTCCCAAAGAGCATCTCGGGCTAGAGGATAAAAGGGGAACCCTGGCCTCCTGGGTGGCTTTCATGCGGACCTCAGTGCCCATCTCTGCTAATGGGAGGAAGGAGGTGACTGGCCACCAGTGTCCCTCATGATGCAGAATAGACTTCAGTGTATATCATTCTATATCCATGTAGGAAAACTGGGGCTCAGAAAGGAAGCCCGCTGGCCTCAGTGTCACCCCTCAAGGCAGGGGCAGAGTTAGAAGCAGAACCCCACTGTCCCAGTGTCCACACCAGCCTCTAGCGGCTTGGCCAGTGAAATCGCCCAGTGAGATCTGTTCTTAAGCCCCCGACCAGGCCCCATCCAAGCCAGCCAAGTCAGAGTGTCTGGTAGCAGCAGTGGCCGCGGTGGTGGCCCAGCGTGGGGATTTCTGTGCTGCCACTTGGTCACACCAGCCCACTCCCCAGCTGGCTAGATCCATCAGCTGCAAAAGTTCTTGACATTAAGTTCTTACATATTGGAAAACAGTTGCTTTTTAATGTATGTTTCAATTCAATGTACACGTTCAATGTACATTTATTCTTAACACACAGAACATAGAGTATAAAGATTTCATCCAGGTGTGGTGGTACACACCTGTAATCCCAGTACTTGGGAGACTGAGACAGGAGGATCACAAGTTTGAGGCCAGTCTCAGCAACTTAGCAAGACCCTCGGAAACTTAGCAAGACCCTATTTCAAAATATAAAATAAAAAGGTCTAGGGGTATAGCTTGGAGGTAGAATGTCTCTGGGTTCAATCTCCAGTACCAAAAAAAAAAAAAAAATCTCATACTGAAAAAAATGAAAAGGAGGAAAAAAGAAGGAATTTACAACAAGTTTTAGCTACATTATTGAATTACAAATATGTACCTTACCAACTTTCGTTCTGCAATCTTGTCTTGGTCGACTGTCTCTGCATAAACAGTTCCAAGGTCAAATCTAATGGTCAGAAGTTTTCAATAAGGAGAGAACACTCAGCACCCCCTTTCTGGGCGGTCTTTCCTGAGTGACCCCTACTCACACCTGTCCCCCTCCTACGGGTCTCATCTTCCTCCTCTGTGAGTCCCAGAGCCCCTCCTGGCTGTCCTCAGCCTGGACACTGAGTACCTATGTCTCCATCACTTCTTCCTACCCTTGGCTGTGAACTCCACATCTAACTCATCCTTGAAACCCCAGACCCCACACATTATTTTTTGGTTGATGGGTAAATACTGAGGTGGCTTAGTCTGTTTTCTATTGCTATAACTAAATACCACAGACTTGGTAATTTATAAAGAATAAAGGTTTGAGCTGGGCGTGGTGGCGCACGCTTGTAATCCCAGTACTTGGGAGGTTGAGACAGGAGGATCCAGGTTTGCAGCCAGCCTCAGCTACTTAGTGAGGCCCTCTGCAACTTAGTGAGACTCTGTTTCAAAATAAAGAATAAAAAATAGGACTGGGGGTGTAGCTCAGAGGTAGAATGCCCCTGGGTTCAATCCCCAGTACTGAAAAAAAAAAAGAATAAAGTTTTGTCCAGCTTGTGATTTTGGAGACTGAGAGATCCAAGGTTGAGGAGCCGTATCTGGTGAGGGTCTTCTTCCTGGTGGGGACAGTCTGCAGAGTCCTGAGGTGGTACAGGGCATCACATGGTGGGAGGGACACATACAAGAAACTTGGCCAAAATGGCTTTTATTAAAGATGCACTTTCAAGCCGGGCGTGGTGACGCACACTTGTAATCCTAGTACTTGGGAGGCTGAAACAGGAGAATCGCAGGTTCACGGCCAGCCTCAGCTACTTAGTGAGGCCCTCCGCAACTTGGTGAGACCCTGTTTCAAAATAAAGAATAAAAAATAGGGCTGGGGGTGTAGCTCAGAGGTAGAATGCCCCTGGGTTCCATCCCCAGTACCGCAAAATAAAATAAAATAAAATAAAATAAAATAAAATAAAATAAAATAAAATAAAAATAAAGATGCACTTTCAAGATAATCCATTAACCCATTAATCCATCAATCCATGAATGGGCTAAACCATTCATGACGACAGACCCCTCCTGACCTAATCACCTCTTTTGTTGTTGTTGTTGTATTTGTTTGTTTTTGTACTGGGGTCTAAACCCAGGGGTGTTCTACCTCTGAGCTACACCCCCAGCCTTATTTTATTTTTTATTTCAAAATAGGGTCTCACTAAGTTGTGGAAGGCCTTGCTAAGTTGCTGAGGCTGGCCTCAAACCTGTGATCTTCCTGTCTCAGTCTCCCAAGTACTGGACTTACAGGAGTACACCACCACATCCAGCCTAATCCCCTCTTAAAGGTCCTGCCTGGTCCCACCTCTTACTACTTCACCATGGGGATTAACATTCAAGCCCTAGCAACACTTAGGATAGAACAATCCCCTGAACCTGAGAAATGAATGTGCCTTGCTGTGAGCTTTCTGCCAAGCGCTTTGATTCATCTGCACGTTCACGCATCCTGCCCGTTGGACGTCATCGTTGTAGAAGCTTTGAAACTCCCTGTGGGGACTTGAAGCCCTGTGAGTGTTTGCACTCTGAAAATGATATGTAGCTATCATTGGATCGTTTTAAGAAAAATGTCCACTTTCCTTCATCCTAATTTACACAAAATGTGCTTTATGGGCCCTTGAAAGACAGTAAACAGCCACGGTGTCACCCAACAGCACACTGTGTTAAGCACTCAAGGGACTGATAAATTATTCAAGGCAGCAAGAGGACTCTGATCAAAAAAGGGAATTTTTCCAGGCTGAGGAGCCGCCGAGTGGGGCGCGGAGGGCGGAGAGGTTGAGGTCCTCCTGATTCTGGTTGTGCAGCCCCTGGCTCCACAGCCTGGGCCAATACCTCCCCATACACAGTGGCTCGCCCTTCTCCAGGGATGCCCGGGATGGAGGGTCTGCAGGGAATCTCCATGAGCTGCCAGGGGGGGAGCTCAGAGCAGACCAGCAGCCATCAAAGAGGGTCCCATGCTGTCACAGGAGGCTCCACTGCCCAGAACATTTGCAAACACCAGTGCACAGGATGGGGCTGCCTTCTGTGGAAGGATGGAACTTGGAGGAAGAAGAGGAGAGTGGAAGACTGGACTGTACTATGCGAAGCCCATCTGAGATGAAGGTTGCAACTGGAAGCTTTATATTTTTATTTATTCATTTATTTATTTACTGACTTACTTACTTTACTTACTTACTTATTGGTACTGGGGGTTGAACCAAGGGTGTTCTACCACTGAGCCAACACCCCCAGCCCTATTTTATTTTTTATTCTGAAACAGGGTCTCCCTAAGTTACTGAGGGTCTTAATAAATTGTTGAGGCTAGTCTCGAACCCGTGACCCTCCTGTCTCAGCCTCCCAAGTCCTGGGATTCCAGGCGTGCGCCACTACATCTGAATGCAACTGGAAGCTTTTTGAAAATGAATTGCATCTCTCCAAATTCATGCAGGGCAGGTCTCCTGGGACCTGCCTCGGAGCTGACACCACAGTGGTGGCTCTGAAGTCCATGGTGGAGTCCACGGTCTCTCACCTGGCTGTGTCATCAGGCCTGGGCCTTCCTTCCTAGGCATGGGCAGGGGCAGGGCAGAGGCAGACTGGACTGTCTAGCCCTCATTGGAGCCAATGGTTCAAAAAGAAAATGGAAGATCAAAGGGTTGAGGGAGGTTCACAGAACATTCCAGGCCTCAGCTGTGAGGACCGTTGCTCCAAGATGGAATCGAAGGAATGCAGGAGGGAGGATTCCATCCTTGTCTCATAAAAAGGCGGTATGTGCAATCCCTCACTGCTCCTGGACCCGATAAAGACCTCATTTCCACTCACCTACAACTTTATTAGGCTCGTCCGAGCTATTCATCAGACAGGCTCGTCTCCAAAAGGATGTATAGTGGCTTTTATGAAAACGGCCTCTCAGTGGCAACTGTGTTAGGTTTATGGCCCCGCACGCAGCTCTGCCTTCGAAATGAAAGAGCCTCTCACCGTCGCTCAGGCAACAGAGGTTACAGGTGGGATGCTGGGAGACCAGATGTCCCAGATGCCCATCCCGGGCATGAGTCTGAACTGGGTTCTTTCTGCGTCTCCAGGGGTTGGGTAAAATTTTCCATTCCAGAACCTCTACTCTTGCGGTAGCATCACCCCTAACTCCCAGCTGCCCTGCCCTTCAACCATGCGCTGGAGCCAGTGTGTATTTTTGGAAACCGGTCCCTTGGCAGAGCCTGGAGAGTCGGGGTAAAGGGTGGCTGGGCTTCTGGATGACTATGACAGGTGACCCTAGGGGCACAGAGCTTGGCTGGTTGTGAAAAATGTGGAAGGGAACAGAGGCTGGATGGGGTGAGGGCCACTCACCAGTGACAGTCACACAGAAGAGTCTATGGTCCACCACAGGCACAGAGAGGAAGGGGACACTCCTGCATGTCTTCCCTGCTGTGGATGGAAAGCCTCTGTGGGGACCAGTGGGAGCAGGGATCAAGGTGACTCTCTTTTCTGCAGAGTGACCTGGAGCAAGTTATTTAGCTTGTCTGAGCTAAATATCTCAGCTAAATAGCTCAGTCTCCTCTTCTGGACAATGGCGCTCACACCACTCAAGATGCTGGGTCATTGGCAGGATTGAAGCAGACAGATCTCTCAAAGCATGGAGCAAGGGCCTGGCCCGGCAGCTGTTAACACTGTAATTACAGTAGTGCCTGGTGAGGCTGACAGTGCCCCGTTCCTCCCCACACCCAGCTAGAGCGAGAAGGGTGAGGTATCAATCCTTCCAAGATCATTCCAAGGCTGTGTGGTTATGGAGCCTTGGAACCGAAGGTTGTGTCCCACCCCAGGTGTCTTGGGTTCTACATCTGTCTGCTTGTTCCAGGAAGAATTTCTGAAGAGTTAGCTGCTGTTGACAGTACTTGCAGTATTGCTAAAGAGAATAGAGTGAAACCCCCCACACATTTGAAACTATAGTAATAGCTTGTCTCATCAGCTGTTGTTCTGCAGATTAAATTAAACAAATCTCATAAAGAACCTGGAACTAAACCAGGTACAGCGCTGCACACCTGTAATCCCCGTGCTTGGGAGGCTGAGACAGGAAGATCACAGGTTCCAGGCCAACCTCAGCAACTTAGTGGGACCTTCAACAACTTAGTGAGACTTGTTTCAAAAAATAAAAAAAAAAGGGCTGGGGGTGTAGCTTGGAGGTAGAATGCCTCTGGGTTCAATCCCCAGTACTCAAAACAAAACACAAATAACCTGGAACCAAGCCAGGCATGGTGGTGCACGCCTATAATCCCAGTACTTGGGAGGCTGAGACAGGAGGATCGCAGGTTCAAAGCCAGCATGCACTAACTTAGTGAGTGCCTGTTTCAAAATAAAAAATAAAATCAGACTGGGGGTGTAGCTCAGAAGTAGAGCGCTCCTGAGTTCAATCCCCAGTACCACCAAAAAAGAAAGAAAGAAAGAACATGGAGCCAAGTGGCGTGTGTGTGTGTGTGTGTGTGTGTGTGTGTGTGTGTGTGTGTATAACTGTTTAGAAAATTTTTGGGGGGGATTCTGGCTGCCATCATAAAACAAATGGCAACTAATATATCTCCAATGGGGAGATCTCTGGTTCTTCATAGGGTGTGACTTGCACTGGTAGAGGGGGAGCCTGCTCACCTCCTGAATCCAGGTGCCTAATTGTAGAATGGGCGTCTCCAGTGTGAGATGACCTATCTACACATCCTGATCCTGCATCCTTGATCCCCTGCCTCCCATGAGGACCCCTTCCACAGTATGGAAGGATGAGTGAGCCGTGGAGTCGGAGTTAAGAAGAAGCAGGTCAGCGTTCTGAGTGAGACTAGGAGACCAGGAGAAATTAACCTAGATGTGTGTGTGTGTGTGTGTGTGTGTGTGTGTGTGTGTGTGTGTGTGAGATACTAGGGCTTGAACCAGGAGATTGTACCTCTGAACTCTACCCCAGCACTATTCTTTATTATTATTATTATTATTATTATTATTATTATTTTGAAACATATCTCTCTAAGTTGCTGAAGGCCTCACTAAATTGCTGAGGCTAGCCTCGAACCTGCAATCCTCCCATCTCAGCCTCACAAGTACTGGGATTACAAGCATGCACCACCACGCCCGGTTCAATTTAGATCTTAACAGGCTTCTGTGCTGAGATGATATCGTTAGGGGACAGGGTAGGAGTGACAGCAATAATCCAGGTAAGAGCTGAAGATGAGTTGGACTGAGGTATCACAGACTAAATAAAAGAAATAGATAGAAGGGAGACATGAAGGAAAAAGAAGGAAAAACAAATTTAATTCAGAAGTTCCACATACTTTTCCAGGCCTGTCACTCCCTAAACTAGTCTCTCTCCCAGGCCCATCACTCCCAAATTCCTGGGAAATCTCTAAACCTTAAAGTTAACAAAAAAAGCCACTCATCTATAATAATTACCTTGTGCACTGTTAATTATCCCCCAATAAAGAATTAAACAAAGAGAGATATGATAGTTTTAGAAACCTATAATCTCAGGGACTTTCCAGTGCTATCTGTTGATCAGGTACCAGAGACCAGGTCTGCCCAAGAATCCTGAGAATGACCAGGCCAGCATAAACTGTCTGGAGATCATCAGACAGATGCCATCCTTACATACCTTCCCATACCCACCCTTCACCAAGTTTCTTTTAAAAAAGGAGCCAGGAACCCCCAAAACACATCTTTCTTGAGATGGCCCACATTTTCCCTTAAATGTGCTTTCCTTGTTTTCTTGAATAAATCTCTGGGCCTCTACTGACATGTGCTGAAATTCTTTTCTGAAACATATGTCAAGGGCCCCACTGGTCCTAAGTTGACTTCCCCCCTCTCTCTGGGAACTCTTTGGCACCTTCTTCCAGAGATATCTCTTTTCCCACGACAGGACCAGGTTGGGAGTCATAGAAGTAGGAAAAAAAAAAGATTCTGGATGAATCGTGAAGGTTGCCAACAGTATTTGTCAATAGATTGGAGGTGGGTTTGAAAAAAATAGAGCAGTTAAGGGTGACCCCAAGGTTGGGACTGAGACACAAGAAGTGTAGAACTAGCCAGGGGCAGTGGCACAGGCCTGTAATCCCAGTACTTGGGAGGCTGAGATAGGAGGATCGCAGGTTCACGGCCAACCTCAGCAACTTAGCCCTAACCCTTCACGATTTAATGAGACCCTTTCAAAATAAAAAAATAAAATAGGGCTGAGGGTATAGCTTGGAAGTAGAACTGCTGCCAACAGAGATAGGAGGGTTTGAAGGAGGAGATGGGTGGGGACCAAAGCTGAAGGGAGACCCCTGGGTCTACCAGGAGTCCATTGGGAGCATCTTTCAGGATACAGGAAGAGGGGTGACCAGCAGAAAAGTGGGAGATCTGGGGACCGCCCATTGCCACCATCCATTCGCCCGTCAGGATTGTCAGGGAGGGCTGCATGGTAGAGCCTGCGCCAGAAGGCCAGGGCGGCAGAGACCCATGCCTGTCAGCACAGTTTTCAAGGGGGAGAGAAAAAAAATGCCTTCAGGGGAGGAGATGGACCAGCTGCCTCGGTCTCACTGCCAGCAGATAACATGGCCTGGGACATGTGCTCAAAAAGGAACAGTTGACACCGGCCTCGCTGCCTCCTCTCTGGTGGGGCCTCCTTTCTCTGGCACAGACCCTGTCATCCCACGCCTGCTTGGTTATTCTGCACGAAGGTTGGCTCTTCCAGGAAAGAGCCAGAATCCCTCTCACTTCAGAAATAAAATATATACGTCTGCCTGTGGCCTCCTACCACGCCCTCTCCATCCTCAGCATGAGGCTCAGGCCCTTTATAATTCATCAAAAGGGCCCCATGTAATGAGCTCGGTGCTTACTGGCAGCGGGGCTAAGAAGCCTGGTGGAGGACCCTCAGATCTTGGGGATGATTCACTCGTGAGTCAGGCTCGGGCTGAGCCAGCAGGGCCCTCGGGAGGCCCCTCCCCTCCCTGAGGACCGCGTGTGAGCAGGGGCCCAGGCGGGGGCTTCCGGTGGTTCATTCATTTATTTCATTTATTCATTTATTCATTCGTTGAACAAGCTCTCACCCAGGCCTGCCACACGCTGGGCAGTGGGCTGGAACCTTTTGCTGATGGCATCTTACATAACCTCCCTGTCAGTGCTGGAAGGGAACTTCCCTCCCTCTCTCCTTGGCTGGGATTAGGCTCGCATTGATCCAAAGGCTTGCCCACCTACCTCCCCATCTTCCCTCCTGGGTTAGTCTCCGAGGGCTACCATGACAAATGACCGCCAACCAGATCTCTTACATAGCAGAAATGCATTCTGTCTTCATTCAAGAGACCGGAAGGCCGAGATCAAGGTGTCCACGAGGCTGGTTCTTTTTGGACTCTGACTGAATAAGAAACTACCACTTGCCCCTTGCAGTTTTGTTTTGTTTTGTTTTTGCGGTACCGGGGATGGAACCCAGGGGCGCTCTACCTCCAAGCTACACCCCCGGCCCTATTTTTTATTCTTTATTTTGAAACCAGGTCTCACTAAGTTGCGGAGGCCTCACTAAGTACCCTTCCAGCTTCTAGTGACCTCTGGCACTTTTTGGAGTTCCTCCGCTTGTAGACATGGCGCTGAAATCTCTGCCTCCATTGTCACATGGCCTTCTCTGCGTGTCTCTGTGTTCTTTCCTCTTCTTCTTCTTCTTTTTTTTTTTAACCCAGGGGCATTCTACCTCTGAGCTACACCCCCAGTCCTTTTATATTTGTTGTTTGAAACAGGGTCTGGCTAGGTTGCGGAGAGTCTCACTGCATTGATAGGCCTGTCCTCGAACCTTCGATCCCCCATCTCAGCCTCCCAAATCCTGGGATTACAGGTGTGCGCCACCACACCCAGCTTCTTTCCTCTTCTTTTAAAGACACCAGTCATTGGGTTGAGTCCTCCCTAAACCCAGCATGATTGAATGTTGAGGTCCTTAATTAATTATGTCTAGCCAGGCATGGTGGCGCACACTTGTAATCCTAGTACTTGGGAGGCTGAGTCAGGAGGATCTGGGTTTGTGGCCAGCCTCAGCTACTTAGTGAGGCCCTCCGCAACTTAGTGAAACCCTATTTCAAAATAAAGAATAAAAAAAATAGGGCTGGGGTGTAGCTGGGAGGTAGAATGCTCCTGGGTTCAATCCCCAGTACCGCAAAAAAATAAATAAATAAAAATTAATTAATTATGTCTGCACAGCCCTTATTTCTAAATAAGGCCACATTCCCAGGTCTGGGTGGATATGGATTTTTTTTGTACTGGGGATTGAACCCAGGGGTGCTCTACCTCTGAGCTATATCCAACCCTATTTTATTTTTTATTTTGAAACAGGTACTCGCTAAATTAGCACACGCTGGCTTCGAACCTATGATCTTCCTGTCTCAACCTCCCAAGTACTGGGATGACAGGCATGTGCTACCAGGCCCGACTTGGCTCCAGTTTGTTTTGTTTTGCTTTTGTACTGGGGATTGAACCCAGGGATTCTACCTCCAAGCTACAACTTCAACCCTTTTATTGTTTATTTTGAAACAGGGGCTTGCTAAGTTGCTGAGGCTCTCCCTAAGTTGCTGAGGCTGGCCTCAAACCTGTGATCCTCTAGTGTCAGCCTCCCAAGTACCAGAAGCACAAGTGTGCACCACTGCACCCAGCTGGGATGTGGATTTTTGAGGAGACATTATTCAAACGGCTGCACTGGTATTTCCCTCATAAAGTCCTGTCTTGGCATCCTATACCCAGTGGACCTGCCTCTTTGGGAAGGGGCCCTGGCTTCCAGCGTGTACGTGCTCAGGATGCTGTGGTGTTGGTGAAAACACCAGGGAGCCGTCTGCAGGGCTCGTCCTCTCCTGAGCCTGAAATAAATGAAAAAGAGATGTTCCTGGCAGGGTCTGCTGGGGAGCTTCGTGGCAGGAATGAAAATTGGCTGCAGCTTCCAAGAAATCCTCGAATGGCGAGGGATTTCTAGGACAACACACCTCTAGGAAAGGAAAGGAAGCGTCGGTGGCAAAGCTGGGTGGGGGGGGAGGCCAGCTGTCCATCTGCCGACGCGCCCACCGCGTGCACCGGCGTCTGCACCTGCACAGGTGTGCATACCTGCTAGCCGTGTGTGCGCGCGTGGGAGTGAGTTTGGGGACCCCACCGGGAATCACAGCACACATTTCCTGGTACTGTTTGTCCATCTGCCATCCTCTTCCATCGCCCCAAAGCCCATCGGCCATCTGGGGGTCACCTTGTCCTGTTATATTTCAGCAAAATTGGGTTTGGTCCCCGTCCAGGGCCTGGGAGGGACGCCAGGCTCCCTCCAGCTCCTGGGAATTCTCCTCAGGCTGACATGGCTCCAGGCCCATCTGGCACCGAGCTCTGGCTTTCGCTGAATTCTCCATCTGCCCTGTGCCAGCCATCCCTTCTCCGCCAGGAGTCACATCCACAGTGTGTCAGGGACTCGACACTGCCTGTGGGCAGAGTGTTTCCAGGGCCCCATCACAGCCTTGGATGTTTAAATGGAAACAAGGCAACTCTGGCCCTAAATGTCTCTTGGCCAATCTGCCTCTGGGAGCGGTCCCAGGCCCTGTTGGATCCCACCTCTGGGAGTTGTGCCACTGTCAGACCTACCCCAAGGCTCCTCTCCTCTTCCCTTCAGAACAGCCCATCAGGGGTTTGTTGAACAAGAAAAGTCCTTTCCCTCCTCTGGCCGCCAAATCGAGCTCCCTTCCAGTCTGGCTCTAGGCATTCCTTCCCCCTCCCCAAGAGAGTAGATTTCTAGTTCCTTCTAGAAACACAAGCCCAAGAGATCTTCAGGTGTTTGCCTGTGTCCAAGCCCTGGTCTTGAACTGAGGTGGTGGGAATCCAGGAAGGCAGGAGCTGGGCAGCCTGATCTGAAACCCCTGATCTAATAGAGGGGAAACTGAGGCCAGAGAGAGAGTCCACCTGCCTCAGTCATGCCATGAGTTCATGGTTCTGGGAAACAGGAGCCTAGGCTCCCCTCTGGAGGGCTTCATCGCAGCCCCCAGGGCCTGCAGAGGGATCCTTAATACCTCAGAATCAACAAGCCAGGTGTGGTGGTGCACGCCTGTAATCCCAGTATTTGGGAGGCTGAGACAGGAGAATCGCAGGTTCAAGACCAGCCTCAGCAAGTAGCAAGACTCTCAGAAACTTAGGGAGACCCTGTTTCAAAATAAAAAATAAAGGGGCTGGGGGTATAGCTCAGAGGTAGAATGTCCCTGGGTTCAATCCCCAGTACCACACACACACACACACACACACGCCCCTCAGAATCGTCCATGGACAGCCCTCTCTGGTACAGCAGAAAATCCTCTTCAGGCAGGGCCTGGATACCTCCCCAGCCTCTCTCTCCCTCTCTCCAGGTTCCAGGGTGCTAGACTGCAAAGTAGGCAGATCTTAGCAGCTTCCTGTCCCTCCTCTCCACCCCAGTCCCCAAAGTATAGGACAACCCCATCCTCCTCCCCCTTGAGGGGGACAGCTTTGCTGAAACCATTATAGACTACTATAGTTTATTTATTATAGTTATATATTATGAACTGTGCCAACCCCAATTCATATGTGGAAGTCCTAACCCCCAGTGTGGTTTTAAGGGGCCTATGAAGAGGTTAAATAAGGTCATAAGGGTGGGGCCCTAATCTAGTAGGAACATCATCCCCATAAGAAAAGGGTACCTGGAGCTCACTCTTCTCAGTGTTCCCCGTGAAGATAAAATAAGGAGGTGGCGGACTGTGAGCCCAGAGCAAAGCCCTCACCAGAAAGCAGCCTGCCCCAGAACCTTGATCTTAGACTTGTAGCCTCCAGAGCGGTGAGAAAATGAGTCTCTGCTGTCTGGGCCACCCTGTCCGTGATCTTTTGTTATGGAAGTTCCAGCAAAATAAGACAAGAAGAACAGAGCTATTTGCAGATGCAATGATATCAATTCTGGGAGCTGCTTCGAAATAATACAACCAAGGGAAGCAGGCAGGGTCAGAAATGACACAGGGTAGCTAGCTACAAGCTGGTAGTTGTTGAATATGGGTGATGAGTTCCTGGTGGGGAGGAGTCATTATTTTCTTCTCTTTACTTTTATGTGTTTGCAATGTTCTTGGAAAAAAATGTTTGTAAAAATAGTATAGCAGAGCAGGTCATGAATCAATTCAGTGGGTCACAACCAACATTTTTTAATGAGATAGAATAAAATAGAATGGTCTAGAATAGAACACACCAGAATGCATTGCACATACTAATGTAACTAATACTTTATGAAACTTTTTTCAGGGGTATGTGTGCTTGATCTACTGGGTCTGAATATAAAATGTACTTTTTATTGTGGGTCATGGTCAAAAGAGCCGGAAATTCATTCTCATAGTTGGTTTGATCATGGCCTTTGGAATCAGATTGCATGATTCTGGTTCTAGCATTAGCTGTGTGACCATGAGCAAATTACAGAACTACTCTATGCCTCTGATCTGTCATCTTTAAAATGCAGCTAAAAATACTACTCACTTCATAGGGTAAGAATTAAATAATCTAATAGGGGATGGAGGTGGAGCTCAGTGGTATAGTGCTTGCCTATCATGCGCAAAGCCCTGAGTTCAATCCCCAGTACCACAAACAAAACAAAAAACTATAATAAATGAGCTAATAGATGTTATTTTCAGATTCAACAATTACTGAGGACGGTAATTGTCACTCCGCCCTTTGTGTTCTGGAAAACAGCTTCTTGCAAAGACCCCTCCCTTCCCTGAGGGCTTAGAGAAGGTACAGGGGGGCTCCGTAGTTTACCTAGGACCAGACAAGGTTATACACAGACCCTCAAAATTCCCTTTCTTTGCCTCAAAGATGGTTGATGAACTGCTGGTCCCCACTGGTCAGTCAGAACTAAATGCTCATTAGATCAACTTTGGTTCAGCTTCTCAGGTTCCCCAGGCCCCTGGACTTTGGCCCTCCTGACAGATGGTAAGTGCTCCATAAACAGTAATTAGTGCTAGGTATTGGGAATTGGCTGCCCTGAAAAGAGAGGACATGCATTTTGTAAGAGAAGGCAACGCTTAACCATGGAGAGAACTCGCTAATGGTGGAATTCCCATTCATTCGTGAGTATCCATTCATTCAGTATTAGAGGATGGCCTCCATGCACTAGTCCCAAGACACTGGGAAGAGAGGGACAAACGAGACAGGTTTGGCCCATGGCCCCCTGGAGCTCAGCCTCTACCGGAGAAGAGAATGTAAACAATTTATCGTAATAAAAAATGTAATTATTGGGATGAAGGACAAAACAGGGGGATGAAGGATCACAGCAATAACAAAACGACCAAAAGGTTCCTGCAGAGGAAACCTCACGGGTCAAGGCTGGGAGATAGAGCTGCCATGCATCTGGGGAATGACGGGTACTGCACTGCCCAGGAAGGTAGCACTGGCCACACGTGCTATGCAAATTTGTTTATTTAGCTAGTTAGTTATTCTTATTTATTTATTTATCTATTTATTTATTTAATTTTGTGGTACTGGGGATTGAACCCAAGGGCATTCTACCTCTGAGCTACACCCCCCGCCCTATTTTATTTTTTTATTTTGAATCAGGGTCTCACTAAATTGCAGAGGGCCTCATGAGGTGGCTGAGACTGGCCTCGAGCCTGTGATTCTCCTGTCTCAGCCTCCCAAGTCCTAGAATTACAGGCGTGTGCCACCATGCTTGGCATGCAATCTTAAATCAACGAGAATTAAACAGAATTAAAAAATGTATTCCTCAGTGCTCAAAAGCCACGCTGCATCGGGCAGGGCCCGTGCAGAATGTTTTCATCCTGGCAGGAGGGTGGTTGGTCAGCGCTGGTCCAGGCGCGCGTGGCGCTGTCCACTGTGGCAGCCACTAGCCAGAGGTGGCTCCTGAGCCCCTGAGATAAGCCTAGAGCCACTGCAGAACTGAATTGCAAATTTTATTTCATTTTAATTTATTAAAATTAAAGTTTAAAATGGATCTTTAATTCAGTCATCAGAAGGCTTAATTACGTTTGGAACAACTTGGGTATGTGTATCTACTTTTCAACTGTACATTTTATGGGACCCAAATAGAGATCGAGTTGAAATACACTGTAAGAGGAAAATATGCACACCAGATGGCAAAGATATAATATGAAAGAAATGAAGGTTAAATATCTCATTAATAATTTTTATATAGATCACATGGTGAGAGGATGATATTTTGGATATAATGTGTTCAAGAAAATACATTATTAGCCAGGTGTGGTGGTACACACTTGTAATCCCAGTGCTTGGAGGCTGAAACAGGAGGATTGCAGGTTCAAGGACAGCCTCAGCAAGTAGTGAGACTCTTAGCAACCTAGTGAGATCCTGTTTCAAAATAAAAAGGGCTGGGGGTGTAGCTTAAAGGTAGAATACCCATAGGTTCAATCCCTAGTACCCCCAATATATATACCTCCATATATATATATATATATATAATGCGTGTATTTAAAACAATCTGGTTTCTACACATATACATATATATGTATATATATAGAAACAATATATATATTGTTGTTGTACTGGGGATTGAATCCAGGGATATTCTATCTTCCAGCTACACCTCCAGCCCTTTTTATTTTTTATTTTGCAATAGGGTCTCACTACGTTGCTGAGGGTCTTGCTAAGTTGCTAAGGCTGGCTTCAAATCTATGATCCTGCTGTCTTAGCCTCCCAAGTATTGGGATTACAGGCATGTGCCACTACTTCTGGCTTTTTCTATTTTTAATTTGGCCATTAGAAAATTTAAAATTATCCAAAAAATAAAATGTAAAATTACATATGTGGCTCAAATTCTATTTCTATGGGACAGGTGGGGCTAGGGCTTAGAGGGGGAGAAGTAATGGTACAGTGGATTGGGTAAGTCTGGAGGTCTCACAGGCTCAGTACAGAGTTTGAACCTCCTAAGTGATGAGGAGCCACAGCAGGTATTTGAACAGGGAAGTGAGAGTACCAGACATTGATGCCTTGGAAGGGTCCCTCTGGGAGCTTTGGGAGAATGGAGGGAGCCAGGAAGCCATGTTGGACTTATCATCAAGCTCACTGGACACAATAGTGCCTTGGATTAGGACTGTGGCTGCAGGGATGGAGAGAAACTGCCTGTCTCCCTTCTAAGGAGACTTGGTGGAAACTTCACCCCAAACTTTGGCTTTTCTCACATCAGCCACCTCTAGCTGTAGAGGGGACTAGAAAATGTAATTGCTTTGTTGGGTTCCTGGCTCTCCAACCAATATGGGGACCTCATCCTAAGGAATGGAAATGGGCTGGGTGGACAAATAGCAAACTTGCCAGGGTGCAGTGAGTTCTGGGTCGGTGGCTTTATTAGGTAGGGTTCTCCATAGACACAGAACCAACAGGATCTATGTACAGGATGGATGGATGGATGGATGGATGGTTGATAGATGGATGGGTAGATGGTTGGATGGATAGATGGATGGGTAGATGGCTGGATGGATAGATGGATGGGTAGATGGTTGGATGGGTAGATGGTTGGTTGGATGGATAGAAGATAGATAGGTAGGTAGATGGCTGGATAGATAGATGGATGGATGGATGGATAGATAGATGATAGATATTTGGATGGATAGATAGATAGATGACAGATGATAGATAGATAGATAGATAGATGATAGATAGATAGATAGATAGATAGATGAAAGAGGATTTATGAGAGGCCCTGACTCATGTAATTATGGAGACTGAGAAATCCCACAGAGGAGCCCTCTGCAGATTGGAGATGCAGCAATATCAGCAGTGTGGCTCAGCCAAGTCTGAAAACCTCAGAAGAGGAACGCTCAAGGTGCCATCATCAGCCCAGGGCCAAGGTCTGAGACCCTGGGCTGCACTCAGTGTGAGTCCTGAGTCCAAAGGCCAGACAGGCTGGAGTTCCGATGACCAAGGGCAGGGGAAAAGGTGTCCCAGCTCCAGGAGAAAGAGAGAGAGGAAATCACCTTTTCTCTGCCGTTTTGTTCTAACCTGACCCCCAGCTGACTGGATGATGCCCCCCAACACTGAGAGCAGGCGGATCTTCCCTACTTGGTCCATGGACTCAAGGGACTCAAGGGTGTCTCCTCTGGGGACACCTGTTGTGGGCTTTGTTAGTCATCAGTTTTGAGGTCACCTCGGTCCAGCTTGGGAGGGGCACAGATTGCCCACCCAAGTGGAGATTTCTGCACACAGACAAATCTCCAAGGACCACGAGACCAATAAGCAAAGACCCTGACAGTTTCCTTGTTTAGCCTTTCCTTCCCTGATTCATCTGTGACTACCTTGATGTTTTTCCCTGACTCACCCCATGACTGCTTTGCTATCTCCTATGATTAATTATTCTTACAATGTTTTGGTTATAACTCTCAATAAAAGTGGGACACTGATGGAAGGAAGGGGAGAGAGAAGAAATGCCTCTTCTCCTCCCTGGCCTCCTCAGATCTGGTCATGTTGAATCTGTTGTCATTCATGTGAGAGACTTCTAATGAATCAATCAACAGCAACACCATCCGCAACAGATGGCTCCGCTACAGACACCTTCCCAGTCAAACCCGGAGAGGCTGCCTCTCCAGTTCTCTAGATGTTCCTTAATCCAGTCAGGTTGGCACCTACGATTAACCACCACAGTGGTTCTGGGTCTTGGGGGGACCTGCAGCCCCACGTGGCCTGGTCCAACCATCAGGGAGCTGGGCTGTGGAGCGGAGGCGGAGGCAGCTCTCCGGAGGTCGTTACTGATGAGGTGAGCTCCACAGTAGGGCAGGTGAGATGGCAGAGATACAGTGTTTGGGAGGAAGTCAAGAGAAGGTAAAACCAGCAGGGGAGGAAAGAAGCGAGTGCAGACATCAGTAGATTTGGAGGGACAGGCTGGGGCCCAGGACCCAGCACCTCTGCGCTCGGGTAGGACACAGCGTGAAAGGATCAGCCTGGTCACGGGAGGTGCTTGGCACATACATGTTGCATATCGTGGGCTCGCCTTGTGAATGTTCTCCATGTCCTTTGGCAGGAGCGGTTTCAGAGGAGACACGTGTGAGAATCCAGAGCCCACTGGGCAATGGAAGGAGAGACCTGTGTGGGCACAATTCTTTCCAGAAGTTTGGCTGGGGAGGAAAGAAGAGTGTCCTGTTCAACTCTGAATCTTTTTTTTTTTCTATACTGGGAATTGAACCCAGGGGTATTCTACCTCCAAGCTAAGACCCTGGCCCTTTTTATTTTTATTTTTATTTATTTTGTGTGTGTGTGTGGTACTGGGGATTGAACCCAGGGACATTCTACCTCAAGCTACACCTCCAGCCCTTTTTATTTTTTATTTTATTAATTTATATATTTATTTATTTATTTATTTATTTATGCAGTATTGGGGATTGAACCCAGTGGCATTCTACCTCCGAACTACACCCCCAGCTCTATTTTTTTATTCTTTATTTTGAAACAGAGACTCACTAAGTTGCGGGGGGCCTCACTAAGTAGCTGAGGCTGGCCACAAACCCAGATCTCCTGGTCTCAGCCTCCCAAGTACTGGGATTACAAGCGTGTGCCACCACGCCCAGCCACCCAGTTTATTTTTTATTTTGAAACAGGGCCTCCAAACCTGCTATCCCCATGTCTCAATCTCCCAAGTGCTGGGATTATAGGCATGCGCCACCACACTGGGCTCAACTCTGAATCTTAGCATCCAACATTACTATTACTATTATTGTTGTTGTCGTCCCCAACATATAGATGAGAAAACTGAGGCCCAAAGAAGTGGAAAGACTGTCCTTGGCCTGCAGAGGGGACAGGAGATTTACATCTGAGCATGCCCGCCCAGCCGGGCTCCACCACACTCCCACCCCTGTCCTCTCTCTCCTTCCCATCCTCCTGCCCTTCTTTAATGAGCTGGCTCTTTGATAATCGCAGTGGGCCTTTTATGAACTAAACAAACCAAAGCTGCAGGTTTTTTTTTTTTAACAAAAGAGCTCATTGAATAAGCAATGGGCTTTTCTGCAACTATTTTTAAAGATGGAGCTGCAGGCTAGGCTATGAGGAAAATCACTGAGAGTCTCTCCTGAAGGTCACCTGGCACTTAGGGAAAAACCTAGCGTTGGTGGGGCATCCTACAGACCCCGCAGGCCCAGCCCTATTAAAGCATTTGCCCATGGTGGCCCAGGCTCCCTGAACTAGTCAGGACAGCGATGCCCTTCCCCCCTCGGCAGTGTCCCCAGTTCAGTCCCTTTGGCCCAAGGATTCTGTGGTCCTTAGGCCCTGATTTCCCCTTGCCCCTGCCCTCGGGACAGAGTTCACCACCAGCCTCACCCTCATGGAGCTGCAAGTCAGGGCCGACGTTCCTGGGAGCAAAGCATGTTCACACTTATCCCTAATGCCTAATTCCCAACCATTCCCAAGGCCTTATTTCAGGGAAACTGAGGCTCAGAGATGTCAGTGTGGCCATGTGTAGCCAGGCTGGGGCTCCAACCAGGGGTTCTCTCTGTGTCACTGTGACTCCAGCCTCCTACACTGCAGAGAGCTCCTTATTCCACCAGAGCTGTTTCGAGGGACTTGGAAGGTTCTAGAACTTTGTCTCAAGGCTTGCCCGGGCTGTCCCGCCAGCTGGATTTTTATTCAGACCAAGTGAGGAATTTTTACTCTCTAGTTTTTGTGTGCAGGTAGCCCTGGCTCCCAGGGCTCAGTTTCCTTATCTATAGATGGGGGTTGACAGTAGCAATAGTAGCTGTTAATATTTACTGAGTCCTCAGTAGGGAGCACATGACTCAAAGAGTCCCTTAGTGAGTGCTATTACCCCCCCCCCATTGAGAGAAGGAAAGGGAGATTCAAGACAGCAGAATGACTTATCCAAGGTCGCAAGATTTGCAGGGATTTGAGCCCAGGCATCTCTGCCCTAAGCCCTTCCCTTCTGGGGTCCTCCACCTCCTCTGGAGCCTGGGCGCCCCCTAGGGGTCAGAGCGGTCCCTGCAGCCCCCTTTCACCTGGTCACCACTGGCCCAGTGGGCCTGTCTGAAGGCCTGAGCAGCAGCAGCTGGAAAGCCCAAGAAGGTAGCCAAGAACCCAGCTGGCCAAGAGATGGAATCCCAGCTGCACCGCCGCCAGCTTTGTGACCTTGGCAAGGTGCTCTCATTTTGTTCTGGATACATTTTCCCCTGCTGGGTTCCTAGAGAGAGGAGCCTTGGTGTTACTTGGCCTCTAGGTCTTTTTTGGGGTTTTTTTGCGGTACTGGGGATTGAACCCAGGGGCACTCTACCTCCAAGCTACAGCCCCAGCCCTATTTTTTATTCTTTATTTTGAAACAGGGTCTCACTAAGTTGTGGAGGGCCTCACTAAGTAGCTGAGGCTGGCCGCAAACCCGTATCCTCCGGTCTCAGCCTCCTGAGTACTGGGATTACAAGCGTGCGCCACCATGCCTGGCTGGCCTCCAGGTCTTTGTATCAGATAATCGCTGCTTCCTAGCTTATATGGAGAATGTGGAAATAGAGGGGCAAGGAAGTAGGGAAGGCTGCAGGGAACGGTCCAGGGGATGCGCCCCCACCTGGCTGTCAGGCTGGACCTGACAGGCTACAGCTCAGTCGTCTCCACATTGATAGGAGTCCTGCAGTTTTACTTGTTTGACACGAAACCACTTTTGCCCAAATAGCTGGGGGATCCTGTGTTTGCACTTTCTGGAAGCTTGGGTGGGGGAGGGCCGGGAGAACAGTCATCCAATGTCACCCTCCTGAAACTAGAACAGCCATCTCCCATTGCTTTTTGTTTGTGTGTGTGTGTGTGGTACTGGGGATTAAACCCAGGGGCATTGTACCTCCAGGCTACACCCCAACCCTTTTAAAAATTTTTTTTGTTTTGAAACAGGGTCTCGCTAGGTTGCTGAGAATCTTTCTATGTTGCTGAGGCTGTCCTCAAAACTGCAATCCTCTTGTCTCAGCCTCCCAAGTACTGGGATTACAAATGTGCACCACCATGCCTGGTCCCATTTCTCTTTCAAGAGTGTCAAATGAAAACAAATTCCATCCTAGTAAGGAGAGTATTCAAAAGGATTATTGCCAGGGGGACAGAAAGAGACTATTGAAATATGAACTGACAAGAAGATTTGCAAGCAGCTCAAAAGCTAGACCAAAAAAAAAAGTTAAGCACAAAGAACATATTGGGCTTTTTCCTTTTTTCTTTTTCTTTTTATTATTATTAATTTTTTGTTCTGGGGATTGAACCTAGGGGCATTCTACCTTTGAGCAACACCCCCCAGTTTTTTTTATTTTTTTAAACAGAGTCTTGCTACATTGCTGAGGGGCTCACTATGTTGCTAAGGGGCTCACTAAATTGCTGAGGTTGGCCTAAATTTCTGAGTCTGGCCTCAAAACTGTGATCCTCCTGTCTCAGCCTCCTAGTACTGGAATTACAGGCCTGCATCAACCAGGCCCTGCATCACCATCCCCACCAGCCTAAGTATTTCTTTTTTTTTTTTTTAAATAGAAAGGTGTAAACAAAGGTAGAAAGAACCAGGTGTGGGGAAAGGGTGAAAGGGTGGCCCAGAGAGAGCAGTGACAGAAGGTTTTGCCCTGAGGCCAGCCTCTTCTCAGGAGGGCCAAAGTCCAGGGACCCGGGGAACCTGAGAGGCTGAAACAAAGTTGATCTAATGAGCATTTAGTTCTGATTGACCAGTGGGGACCAACAGTTAAGTCAACCATCTTTGAGTCAAAGAAAGGGAATTTTGAGGGTCTGTGCACAACCTTGTCTGGTCCTAGGTAAACTAAGGAGCCTCCCTGAACCTTCTCTAAGCCCTCGGGGAAGGGAGGGGTCTTTGCAAGAAGCTGTTTTCCAGAACACAAAGGGCGGAGTGACAATTACCGTCCTCAGTAATTGGTTGAATCTGAAAATGGCAAGAATGTTCAGCGTGTCCGCAGTGAACTAAAAGAATAAATAGATCCCGGGCATTCATCTTTTTCCTAATAACTATTAAAGTCTGGCAGTCACACTGGGTGGAGCTGGTTGTCACTGTCTTTGCAGTAATGAGGCTCCTGCTTGGGTGCAAAGGAGGAAAAATTTATTTTCCTTCTATTCTTCTGGATTCTCTCCCACAGGTCTGTAACCAAAAGCAGATCAAGAGGGAAAAAGCACAATGTATTTCAGACGAGTTTTACGTGACACAGGACCCTTCACCAGGAAAGGAAGACTCCAAGGTTTGAAGAAACAGTTAAACCTGAGTGTTTTTGGCTGTTGTTGTTGGTGGTGGTGGTGTTGTTTTGGGGTATTTGCTTTGATGCTGGGGATTAAACCCAGGGGCATTCTACATCTGAGCTTTACACCCTCAGCCTTTTTTTTTTAAACAGGATCTCACTAAGTTGTTAAGGATTCCACTAAATTGCTGAGACTGGCCTCAAACCTGTGATCCTCCTGTCTCAGCCTCCCAAGTGCTGGTATTACAGGCACGCGCCACCACGCCTGGCTTAAACCCGAGTGTGTTTATGGCAGGTTTGATGAAGAGTGGTGAGCTCTGGGAAAATGTGATAGGACAAAAGGAGTTGTGAGCTAAGCGTGGTTGTAACAGGACTTAGAGAAGCTGCCTTTGCTAAAAGCAGTGACTCTACCTATGCCTACAGATGCCTGGCTGGTAATTGAAAGCAGGATAGCAGGGCATGACAGGGAGCACATCTGTAAACCTAGTACTCTGGAGGCTGAGACAGGAGGATTGCAGGTTCAAGGACAGCCTCAGCAACTTTGCGAGACCCTCAACAACTGAGTGAGACCCTGTTTCCAAATAAAAAAAAATGAAAAGGGCTGGGGGTATAGTTCGGAGATAGAATGTCCCTAGGTTCAATCTCCAGTACCAACAAAAGGAGAAGGAGGAGGAGGAGGAGAGGAAAGAAAGAAAGCAGGATAAATCTTGGCGTCTCTGCCTTCATTCTGTATGTCTCCTTTATTACCTTAAACCTTGTGTCAGGTCCCTGCTCAGCTCTGCACCGAGGCATGTTAATCATTTAAGGCATGTTCATCTAAAAAATAGTAACATAAGGTTTATTAGCCTCAAATTTAGCTAACCTATCCCATCTGCCTTCAACACTGAGACAAGATTTACAGCATCAGCCAGACATGGTGGAGCACACCTGTAATCCCAGTACTGGGGAGGCTGAGACAGGAGGATTGCAGGTTGGAGGTCAGCCTTAGCAACTTAGCGAGACCCTCAACAACTGAGCAAGACCCTGTTTCAAAATAATAATAAAAAAAGAGCCGGGAGTGGTGACGCATACTTGTAATCCCAATACTTGGGGAGGCTGAGACAGGAGGATCACAGGTTTGAAGCCAGCCTCAGAAACTCAGCAAGGCTCTTAGCAACCCTGTTTCCAAATTAAAAAAAAAATTAAATAGGTCTGGGGTGTAGCCCAGAGGTAAAAGGCCCCTGAGTTCCATCCACAATACCAAAAAATAAAAAATAAATAAATTAAATAAAATAAAAATGTGCAATATACCAAGTTCCCTAAACAGCATCATAGGCTATTTGAAGCTTGTTCTTGCCCCCTCAAACCCAGAAAATTCTAGAGCATCTCCCTGGGGACACTCTTGAGCCTGGGGAAGGGCACTGAGCCATGGGGGACCCATCTCACTAAGGAAGGCCTTGTGGCTTTCTGCCAGAAGAAGAACCTCATAATCACCGGAATGCTCATCGCAGCAGTCTGAGCCTGAGTCAAGTAAGTAGGCTTCCTTTGTGCCAGGCTTTGGGCTGGGAACCGATCAGATTTCAGGCATATTCCCCAAGCAGGGCAAGGAGAGGGGCACTGGCCCCCTGATGGTCCCAGTTACGTAGCTTTCTGTGTGGTTCTTGTCTTGATGTGGGTGGCCCAAGGGACAGGAAGCTCCAAGGCCTTCCCTCGCTTTATTCATTGCTGATTCCCAGCCTTGGCACAATGATGGTTTGCTGAATGGATGAGGGGTGAGCCCTGAGACCAAAACGAGTGACTTGGACCGTGCTGTAGTTTGAATGTTGAGTGTCCACAAAGGCCCATGTTAACGGTTCACCCTTGGTCCCCAGGGTGGTGCTACTGGGAGGTGCTATGGGCCTTTAGGAGGAGGAGCCTAGTGAGAGGTCTTTAGGTCATTGGGGGTGTGGCCTCAAGAGGGATTGTGGGACCCCAGCCTCTTCCTCTTTTGCTTCCTGGGCATGAAATGAGGGGTTTGCTACATCAAGCACTTCCCACTATTGCCCTCCAGCACCCCCAAAGGTGCTGGAGGCCCAAAGCAATGGGCCCACCTGATCTTGAACCAGAGCTCCAAGCTTCAAGCCAAAATAAACCTTTTCTCTCTCTAAGTCTTCTCAGGTAGTTTTCAATAGTGATGGAAAGTGGACTAACACAGACCACGTGGGTGTGGGGAAGGGGTGGATACTGTAGTAAGACTGGAGAGATGAAGAGGGGGACCTGAGCATCAGACTCTGGGAGTTTGGATTGGTGCTGAAGGATCTGGGGAGTCCTTGAGGGTTTGAGCAGGGGTGAGCTGACTGGTCAGTCTGGGAAACGACACTTCAGTGGATGAGCCAGGAGAGGGGTTGTGGTTCCTGTATAAGAGAAGATGTAACACCTGCCCTTGCCTCCAGCCTTCTCCTGGCCCAGGCTAGCCCAAACACCGGGACCTGGGCAGGGGAATGGGCTTCCTCTCAGATGGGCTTATAGCACCCCCTGGTGTCCATTCCAGGGAACACACATGGAGATTTTTTTTTTTTTTTTTTTTTTTGCGGTACTGGGGATTGAACCCAGGGGCATTTTACCTCCAAGCTACACTCCCAGCCCTATTTTTTATTCTTTATTTTGAAACAGGGTCTCACTAAGTTGCGGAGGGCCTCACTAAGTAGCTGAGGCTGGCCGCGAACCCGGATCCTCCAGTCTCAGCCTCCCAAGTACTGGGATTACAAGTGTGCGCCACCACATCCACCTTGAAATGAGATATTCTGAGGTGGGGAAAATTCCAGCTCAGAGGACAGGCCTGGGGGAGACTAGGATCGATTTCTGGACAGATAAGATAGGCATGGGGGCTCAGAGGTGT
>PVJS01024453.1:0-28681 GCA_004027185.1 Glis glis
CGACTGTTCCTGTTTTTCAAGATCCTTGAGGTGTGTCATTAGGTTATTTATTTGGATGTTTTCTGTTTTTCTTATGTGGGCACTCAGTGCTCTAAATTTTCCTCTTAACACTGCTTTCAAGGTGTCCCACAGATTTTGATATGTCGTGTCTCTATTTTCATTTAATTCCAGGAATTTTTTTTATTTCTCCCCTTATTTCTTTCCTGATCCAGTCCTCGTTCAGGAGTGTATCGTTCAGTCTCCATGTACTTATGTGATTACTTTTAGTCTTCCTGTTGTTAATTTTGCAAACATTTTATTCAGCTCAATTGCCCTTTTTTTTTTGTTTGAGTAATTTAGTTTTAGTGTTTTAAGTTCTTTATATATTCTAGATATTAGTACTCTGTCAGAGGAGTTGCTGGCAAAGATTTTTCTCCCATTCTATAGGCTCTCTCTTCAGACTCCTGATGGTTTCTTTTGCTGTGCAGAAGCTTTTAAATTTGATGTCATCCCATGTATTGATTCTTGATTTTATTTCCTTAGCTTTAGGGACCTTATTGATTAAGTTTCTACCAATGACTATATGTTGGAGAATTGGTCCTATGTTTTCTTCTAGTAATTGCAGCATTTTTTTTTATCTAACTTCTAGGGTTTCCATCCATCTTCAAATGACTTCTGTGCACTTGGGTGAGAGATAGGGGTCTAGTTTCATTCTTCTACATATGAATATCCAGTTTTCCCAAAATAATTTGATGAAAAGGCCATCTTTTCTCTAAGTGTTTGTTTTTGGCCCCTCTGTCAAAAATCAACTGGCTATAAATGTGATGATTTGTCTCTGTATTTCATATTCTAATTTATTGTTCTATGTGTCTGTTTTTGAGAACATAGTAAATAATTCTGTATTCTACATTTCAAAATTGCTAAGAAAATGAAGTTCAAAAGTTCTCGCAACAAAATAAGGTCTTTGAGGTGATGGATGGTGCTAATTAATTTGATTTAATTATTCCACAATGTATTTATAAACCATAACATCGCTTTGTACCCCATAAATACATACATGGATAATCTATCAAATAATTTTTTTACATTGAAGGGAAAAGAAAATTCACTTATAATGTATTCATAAACCGTAACATTGCTTTGTACCCCACAAATATATAAATGGATAATCTATCAAATAAAAATATTTTTTAAATTGAAAGGAAAAGAAAATTCTCTTATACTGAAATAATAGAATTAAATGAACTCTTAATTTATGAGAACACAATCTGATACAATGGATTAAGAGCAAGAGATCAGGGTACAATCTCCACACTAATTAGATATTAAACTTATCTCCCTGTACTTCAGTTTGTCTTTTGGAAAAGTAATGTTTGCCATGGATTAATGGCTAAAATTGCTGTGAATTAATACTACGTTGTTTGGAATACCTTTGCATTAATTTTGAAGTTGCTTTCACTCTTTGTGACCATCTTTATGCATAAATATTTTGCACATGTGCTAATGTATTAATATGATCAATTAATAAAAGTGTAATTGACAAGTCAAAGAACATATATATTATTAATTTTAGAAGGTATTCACTATATAGTTTATAGTCTGTGATACTGGCAGGATGGTTATTCATGTTCCCCTAATAAAATAGCACAAGATAAGCTCCTATTTCTAACTTCCTACCATGTAAAAACAAAGACATAAGGAAAATTATTTTATTTATTTATTTACATTTCACTCCTAAATTCCTGGCTCCTAGGAGAGACCTAGGTTATATACACCTCAACTTACTACAAAGAAATTAAAGAGGAACTATTATTATTGATCCCAATAACATTAAAAGGATAATAAAGAAATATTGTGAACAATGCTATACCCACAAATTTAACAACATAATCTACTAAACTTTATGTAAGAAGATGTAGACAATCTGAATGGGCCTATATGTATTAAAGTCATTTAATCAATAGTGAATAACTTTCTGATACAGAAAGCACCAGATAATAAAGCAATAACTATAAAAATTATAATTAATTGGTAAATTCTACCAAATATTGATAAACAAATGATATCAATTCTTTACAATCTGCCTCAGAAAAGAGAAGCAGAGGGAACACTTCCTGACACATTCTGTGAGGTCAGAATTATACTTGGACAAAAACAAGAAAAAAGATATAACAAAAGAGGCAAACTAAAGATTCATGAAAATATATGTGGAAATCCTCAATAAAATATTGGCATATCAAATCCAACAATGTATAGAAAGAACTAGACACTAAGACCATTATTCCAGGTAAGCAAGGCTAGTTCAATGTTTGAAAAACAACTAATATACTCAATCATAATAATAGCCTAAGTATAAAAATCAAAGGATTATATCAATAGATGCAGAAAATCACTTGACAAATTCCAACACACTTTTATGATAAAAATTCCCAGGAAACTAGAAATAGAGGATAGCATCAATAATTTGATAAGGAATATATTATAAAATAAAATATCATTCAATGTTAAAAAGAAACAAACTATCAAGTCACAGAAATGGAGACTATTAAGTGCATTTTGTTAAATGAGTCACTCCAAAAAAGCAGTATACGATGATTTCAAGTATATGACAGTCTGGAAACAGCAAATCTATGGAGACAGTAAAAAGATCATTTGTTGCCTGGGGCTGAGAGAAAGGGATGAGTAGGTGGGACACAGGGAAATGTTAGAGCATTCAAATTATTCTGTGTAATACTGTAATGGTGGATACATGGCATTATGCCTTGAAAGTGTACAAAACAAAGAGGGAACTCTAATTAAATTATAGAACTTAATAATCTATTAACAATTTTTCACGAATTATTAACTGATGCAAAATGCTAGTGCAAGAACTAAATGTTAGTGGACAAGAGAAAGAGAGAGTAGAGAGAACTCTGTACTGTCAAATTTTCTGTAAACCTAAATACACTGTATGAAATAATTATTAATTAGAAATATATATCCTACTAAAATCATGAGGAAATATATATCTGGACATTTTTCTATCATTTGTGTCCAAATGTTTCCTTACATTTCAAGAATTTATCTTTGTCTGCAATTTCAGAGCTCATGTCTTAAATGGCTCTACAAATACTTCTTTCCTGCCTCCGAATATTTTTCCTGGACTAACTTTAACTCCTGCTCTTCTGCAAGCCATGTATTTACACAAAGTGTTTACAGTTGTGGATACTAATCTTGGAACATGTATCCCATATTACAGTTTGGAATTCATCCTCCTATTCCAATGGTGTGCTATAAAATTAGGAAACACTTATATGGCATAGCCATTAGGAAGAGTAGCTCCTCCCTTCCCAAAAGATGCTAGCTTAAACATTTTAGCATTTTCAGCCTTGCTCTGAGACTAAGGAAACGAGATAGGATCCTTACCTAATAATCATTGCCTAACCTAATGCTATTTCTCTTCCTCCTTGCTAAAATTTGGAAAAAAAATAAACTCACCCACATTGAGATCCAACCTCAGTTAAGCTACTATTAAATTGATCTAAAAATCTCATGTTGTAAAGTCATTTTAGTCACACACAGTTATCAGGTTCTATTTGGTAATTATTGTTTTTCTTCCATAATTAAATATGGTATGAAATAAATGCACCCTCCCCCCATGTACACTTACAACCTTACTACTACAAGATAGGTTATGAGAAAGGCAAATTTCAGACCAAATTTTGGTATGCATACAGCACTTATGAATATTCATACTTTCTGCTCCATGAACTACATAATATCCCAGCTCTCCATACTTTTATGATTACATAAGCAGTTTGTTTGGAAAGTTTACTGGAGAATACTATGTAACAGTAGTTTCAAGAAATAATTTTTAGAAGGGGGAAAGAATTCTGTGCCAAGCATTTATCTTCAAGCAATTGGTATTCTCAGCCCCTAGTGCCATTTCAAAGGATCATTCTACTGCTTTTCATAGGTTAATGCACTATATTAAAGGGAGATTGGTTACACAATATTTCCAGATATTAACATTCCTTGAACACCTCTCATTTCCTGATGAAAAAGTATTTCTAACATTGTGCTCAATATCAAACATGCTGGTGTTATTAGAAGTAAAGAAAATTTAGGTAGTTAAACCCTTTTTTCTGATTCAAATCTTTCAAGTGCTAGCTCAAACCTTTTTGAAGGGTAATCTCAATTATGTTACTTTGAATATTTCCTGTACCATAGGCCTAATCACTTTCTGTCTCTCTATTTCCCTTCTCCCTCTCCTTCCTTCACTTTCTTCATGAATACATAAAGCATATGCATGCAAATGAAAACATACATACAGTGTATGCACACATAAAAACATGCAAATATGTCTTTTTCTATGTTGAAGTATTTAGCAGCAAATTACAGACTATAATTGGCCAATTTCATTGGGTAGATCACTCCCACCCAACCCCTTGGGTTGAATCATGATTGTTAGCCAACAACACCTTATTTTTCTTCATCTAGAGCTTAACTGAAGTATGTGATGGTTCTTGCTGAAATGAGAAGTATGAAGATGCTACTAGAAGGTGCGTGTGTGTAACTGTGTGGGGATGCTCGCTGAAAAATATTTTCCTTCTTGATAAAATAGATGCCCTTTGAATTCTTCCCTTCTTTTCTGTTTGGTTGTTACCTTTTTATGACATGATGTCTAGAGCCATAGCAGCTGTTTTGCGATCAGATGATGTCTGTGGTTACACATGGATAAAGGAGGATGTGCATAAAAAGATTGCTACCTTGTTGAGATTGTATTATCAATCTTGATTTCTAATAAAAAGTCAATGTTACTATGATTTAAGCCACTACAAATCAATTGAACTTTGCCGAAAAAGCCATACATGGCACAGATGTTTACCAGAATGAGTTTGTTTAGCAGCAAGCAAACATACTAGATGTTGTTGAAAAAAAAAGTAGACTAAAAGAATAGATGTGTCAACTGGGCATGGTGGCACACACCTGTAATCCCAGTACTTGGGAGGCTGAGCCAGGAGGATCACAGGTTCAAAGCACCTTCAGCAACTTATTGAGGTGCTCAGCAACCTAGCAAGACCCTGTTTCCAAATAAAAAATAAAATAGAGCTGGGGTGTAGCCTGGAAGTAGAATGTCCCTGGGTTCAATCCCCAGTACCACAAAAAATAAAAATAAGAAAGAATAGATGTGTCAATGAATAATTGTTCTCTGTATTTTTCTAAAGGGAAAAAGGAAGAGAAAGAGAGCAAACAACTTCTGCTGTGCAACAATGAGGTGAGGGCCAGCAAGAAGGAAGTTTGGGAAAAGAAGAAAGAGAATGTACCAAGCATTCTAAAAAACATATTTACAACTTTCAATTTCACTGTCTCTGACAGGAACCCAGAAATATAATAAAGAGATTATTGTAGATAGAATGAAGGTTATTAAAGGAAATTCCTATTTGAGAGTCAGATTGTCCATTTTGGGCTATAACAAAGGTTTTTAGATTTCTTTCTGCTAAGGTAGTGATTATCTCTTGCCCAAAACTTACACTTGCCTGAAACAAGATCAATGATCCAAAAAGTAAACTTTATACTATCATTTCCCTTAAGATTCCATTTGCAAAATTGATTTTCATAGTAATTCACAAGTTGTGACTATCAAATGGCTATACAAGATGGATATAGAGATGAAGCTGACTCAAGGTTTTAAAAATATGAAGGACAAGTACAAAATTGAAAAGCATTCTCCATGAAATCAATGTTTATAAAGAATTCAGGGACATTTTCTAAATGGTTTCTTATTATATCTCCCACTGCAACAACAAACATCTAGACAGAGAAAAGCAAGTCATGAAACAGAGAAAGAAAGAGAGAGACAGAGACAGAGACAGAGACAGAACGCATGTTGGTATCCATTGGTTGTAGCTTCTTTACTATGCCCAGGGATGTGTCATCGTTATTGACACCTGAAAAGCATATATATAGAAGAATTTAACATGCATGTTTGGGTAACTGTTGATGATGCATTGTCCATGTTTGGGTAAGTGCTAATGATGGATTGTCATTCAAGTATATCTTTTGTGTAATTTCTTCTCCAGGTTTATCTACATCCTAAAAGGCAGATGCTTCAGGTATTTTGGGACTTACACATTGAGTGGGTTACTATTTTTCTGTTGCAAGTAGTGTTTCCAGAATGATGGTGCAAGTGTTCTGAATAGCTAATGTGATAGAAGTCTTTGGGAATTATAATTATATGCCTTGATTTTGTTTACAAAGACATGAAATTGGTGGCATCAGTTTCTTAAAATAGGCAAAATGTCACAAGACTCTAGTGATCCTTAGGAAAAACAGATAGTAGGAGTCAAAATGTGTTGTTGCTCATAGTTAGAAAAACTGGATAACTTTATGATATGTTATTGATAACAATTAGCTATTTATACCCCTGTTTACCTTACCTATATGTAATGAATCATAAAGCTACAAGGACTAGTGATATGGGAAATTTAAGACCTCAATAAATATTTGAAAAATGAATCCTAATATTGGCACCCCATCTTACCACTTCACATATCATTATTTTGAACTTCCCTATTTCTTGAGTGTCATAGTCTATTTAAACTTTGTCTTTTTCAGCCAGGCATGATGACGCACGCTTGTAATCCCAGTACTTGGGAGGCTGAGACTGGAGGATCTGAGTTCGCGGCCAGCCTCAGCTACTTAGTGAGGCCCTCCCCAACTTTGTGAGACCCTGTTTCAAAATAAAGAATAAAAATATAGGGCTGGGGGTGTAGCTTGGAGGTAGAATGCCCCTGGGTTCAATCCCCAGTGCTGCAAAATAAATAAATAAATAAATAAATAAATAAATAAATAAACTTTGTCTTTTTCATATATAGTTTATTTTTTTAGCAGCCCAACCCCCCATATGATATACTAAAATTTAATTGTTCTTTGGGTTTCTGCTTATTCCCCAAATATTTTCTATGCACCAAATCCAGATTAGGTGCCCTTCCTTTAGGTTCCATTATGCCATAGTTCCCCTGACATATCACATTATATATTAAAGTACTTATCTCTCTGAAGTCAGTGTTCAAAACTCTCCATTGCCATTTTATTCTTGCCAAAATATACACAAATTTATTACTTTAATTATTTTTAAATGTTTATTGATTATTGGAGAAAAAATTCCCTTCCAAAACATTGCCATTCTCTTTTCTTTGCATATGTTTTTGAACTATCTGGTTGAAATACTGTTCTATAGCTTCCAGAATTAATTTCCACAAAGCTGTTGGCATAGAACTTCACAAATTTATTATACTGTCATTCTGTTGGTCAGAGTCTTAAGGTCAAATGATCAGCAACCTTAGTTTCATTTGAAGCCTTTATTAACTCTTGATATTGTAATCGAACTTATGGGTTCCAGAAATTCAAAAGGACACATGTTGGGGGCATTACTTTACCAATCATACTGATTAATTTCGCTTCCTTTGTTTTATTTACTTTTGTATGTTTTTAATGATATTTCTGTAGATTTTTTCCACATATGCTAATAATAAAAATATTTTCTTCATTGCTATACAATCAATCAGGCATAAGTCTTCACAGTGGGAATTACAATGTCAATTTATTAGGTTCACCAAATAACTTAGAATCATTGATTAAATAAATAAGAATTTCATATCTCCATTCCAAATGAAAGTATTTTTGTTTTACATTATGAATATGAGAGAAATTTATGAACTAATGTCAACTGGAGTTCTTTGTTGCAACTTGCAGAAATTCAATGCACTTATCTTCCAATGCATTGAAGGATATTGTATTAAATATAAATGTAATCATGAACAATACTGGACCTAACCCTCAGAACAACTAGAACTAATAACTTTAAGTCAAGACTTTATATTCCTCATCTCTGCTTTCCTTAGAATTCGCTTCATTATTTTCACTCACTCAGACTTTTGCATAATGAAATTTTTTATCTCAGAAGGTATTTGAATTTTGCATCTCAACTTCAACTTCTTATTTTTCTGGGGGTGGAGGAAGGATATCTAATGATCTTGGACCAGAAACTCTTTGACCATATTTGATTTTGTTGCCCTCTGAACTGAAGGAAGGAGTGTTTTTCAGTGTTGCATTGTATCAAAACTATGGTACATTTGTGCAAGGAAGAGGAACATTTTCTAGAAAATACTAACTGGGAAAACAATCTCACCAATAACCAAAATAAAACATAAATGGTAGACAACATATTGTGCTCAGTAAATACTAGTTACCTGAATGAATAAACAAAAGATCAGTATGGTTTTTGCTTTAGTGAAATCAGTTCTGGGTTACATCCTAATATCACAAATAATTTATGGCCATTCCCCCAAATTTATCAATGTATCAATTATAATTAGAGTTAAATGTTAAACTTTATAAGTCTAATAATTCTTATTCATCAAAGCAATTATTATGTTGCACTTAATGAACTAATTACAAAGAAAATTAAATTGGTTGGAAATGTTTTTCTCAGCCATCACTGAAACCAAGAGCCATTTTTTTCCTTCTTTCCCAAATGAATTTTCAGTAAAAAAAGCCATTTTTTCCTTCTCTCTCAAGTGAATTTCCAGTAAAAAAAACTTAAAATAGGTTACCTCATTCTTTAAATATTCTTGTTCATCAAATTAAAATGTCTGTATGCTCAGTAAGCCTGGCTCAAGGCTTGTGAAGATTCCCTTCATGCCTGGTGGTGCTTCCATCCCTGGGAAAGTCACATAGCTGGCTATGTTTAGGTGATGCAATACAAATGTGCGTGATTGTGGAATTTGTAACTTACCACTGTCTTTCAAAAAAGATATTTATAAGTAAAGACAAATGACAAATATGAAAATACAAACAGCTCCCACTTGTATGGTAATTTTATCTTTAAAACACTTTTGGGACATCTTACTTTTCGCAATAACTGACACTACAATATCTCCTTTAAAGGTGAGGAGACAGTGGCTCAGAAACTAAGTAATTTTTCAAGGTCATGGCTTCATTGAAAATGGATCCAGGACTCATTCTTAATACTGTGAACTCTTTAGCATGATTCTAATGCTTCTCTATTTTCCTTCTTTTTACATTACTTATTCCTAAATGTCTATGTAAATGTAAATGACACAAATGTGTCCATACTTTATTTATTTGGAAGAAATATGACCATTTTCTTTAATTCCTCAATTTTGATTATGATGCAAAAAAACTAGCTGGTTTTTTTGTGTGTTGGGGGGAGGGTGCCGATACAAGGAGGATAGGAGGAGTTGGAATAAGAGGCAAATAGGAAGTAACAAGTAAGAAACCCAAAATGACCTCAACTATAACTTCAACTTGGTTCTTAATATGACTCAAGTTTTTACAAGTTGTTACTTCTAAAATTAATATTGTAAAATGTAATAATGTTGAATTAAACTTTCATTGCTGGATTTCATATCTTATAGATATTATACTAAGAGTTCTAACTGATTATGAAATTAAACTTAGCTATTACCCTTGACTTTCAAATAAAAAGAAAAATGTCTTTTATCAGTAGTTATAAGAACCACGTAATAGTCTAACCACATTAAGAATTCAAACACAAATATTTAATTTTTAGATGACATTCAAGCAGATCATGAAAAGTAATGCCATTTGGTATTGTTTGAATGGAATGCTGAATTAGATAACTTACGGATGCAGCCTTCTTCGTGGGAGATAACAACTATAGTTGGTGGAAATGATAACTCAATTTTTAAAAATGACTTTCAATCACTGAAACTGGTATAATTTCCCTGAGAACACTGAAGAAAGTCATTCAACAAGGCCACCTGTGGAGCTACTGCTCAAGATGCTTTTGTTATCCTCCATTTATCTAGCTTCATATAAATGCTACAGAGAATTTTAAAAAGAGTGACACAAAAGCATAACTAAATCAAGTTACCCACAAAATTAATAATACGCTGTCATAAATTGTGATCAACAATACGATGTCTTCAAGGAGGCAGTCAGATGGCTCAGGCAGCGGGAATGTGCTGCTGGCTGCAAACAGATTTGTCTCCCCAGCTGCATCCTAATCGCACATCTGAGAACCGGAAGAGCTGCTTTCTATGCCATCAAGTAATTTAAATTATCCTAATATTGTTTTTTGATTATATGCATCCTCCCTACATTATAAAATCATTTTATAGCCAGGTCATACAATCAATGTTATTATTTCATTATATTTTATAGAAGAGAACAAAAGATGTGTACATTTGCAAGTGATTTGTATATAATTAGGTAAAATGATTAATATAACTAATATAATGATATAATAAAATTAAGTAAAATGATTTTTATAATGAGTTTATATAGTTGATTTTTATATAATTATAATGATATTTACATAATTCTTGGCAACAGAAACCTGTGGGTGCTTTTCAAACCAAAATAAATGTACCATTTAAAACCCTTCAATTTCATGAGAACTGTCTCAGAATTCTCACTGCTGTGTTCCAGTAAACATACACACACACAACTTAGAGGATGGAATGTTTATTTGCTCACAGTTTTTGTAGAATTTGGGTTTAGTCCATATGAGGCTAGGGTCTGTGGATCTCAGGACATGGTGGTGGGAAGCAAAGAGAGGGAGAGAGTAAGGGTTCTGCTCTCACATTGTAGAGGCTGGAAACAGGAGAGCAAGCAAGCAAGGGAATTAAAAAGCAAAAGTACAGTCCCTAAGAGCACACCCCCATGGCCTCACCTTCTTCAGCCACACCCCACCCACCTAGGTTACTACCCAGTAACTTCATCACAGTGGATTTACTTATGAGATCACAACCCCCATGACTTAATTATATCAACTCTGAACATTAATACATGAGCTCTTCAGGGAACATTCTATATTTAACCATGACAAGACCTAAGAGCACATAAAAAACTCTCCTGTCTTCAGTGTTTCCACTGGGCAACCAGGAATCCATACTGAGCAGAATTCTAATGAATCTAAAGTGAATTTCTATAACTTATCCTGTATCTAATATAAACAAAGCAAGTTCAAAAGTTATTTCTAAATTAATCAGGGATTAAGTAGAATATGAAATTTCTCTTTATAATACTTCCTACACCAAGATTCCTTGTTTCTCTTCTAGATCCTTCCTCTTTACTTTGTTTGCTTATTTGGGTTTGGTCTGCAATCTATCTGCATGGTCCAATATCTTGAAATTTTTTGCGGTACCGGGGATTGAACCCAGGGGCGTTCTACCTCCGCGTTACACCCCCGGCCCTATTTTTTATACTTTATTTTGAAACCGGGTCTCACAAAGTTGTGGAGGGTCTCACTAAGTCGAGAGAGAGAGAGAGACAGGGAGAGAGAGAGAGAGAGAGAGAGAGCGAGCTGAGGCTGGCTGCAAACACGGATCCTCCGGTCTCCGCCTCCCAGTCCAGCCATATCATTCTTGGAGATCTTCCCAAAGGAATTGAAGTCAGATAACTATACCGATACATGAATTTCCATGTTTAGAGGAGCACAACTTAAAATATTCAAACTATGGAACCAGCTTAGGTGTTCTTCAACAGATAAATGGATTATGAAATTATGGCATATAAACACAATGGAATTTTACTCAGCCATAATAAAGAACACAATTATGTCATTTGAAGGAAAATAGATGGAACTCAAGAATATTATGCTAAGTGAGATTAGGTTGTCACAGAAAGTGAAGGGTCATATGTTTTCACTCATATGCGGAAACTAGAGAGAGACCTGGAAATGAAGAGGACTTCAGATAAATGAGGGGAGACACTAGTAAAATAGTGGGAGGGGATTTGGGAAAGGAGGTAGGGAGGAGAAAGGGAAGTAACTGATAATGAAAACAATGCAAACAATCATTTGTTCATAATGAAGTTATCTATAGCCATGTAAATATTATCTGTGGGAAGGGGGAGGGTTCAGGGAGAGATGAAACGCATAATAAATGTAGTATTCATGCATGTTTCTATCACTCTGAACTTCACTATGATGTATAATTACAGTTCACCAATAAGTAAATACATGTATGTATATTTCTAGATATGTTTATATAAAATACGCATGAATATGTTTTATCTATTTAAGATATATATTTGTATGAATATATGCATGTACTCATGTATTTACATATGCATACTCATGTATATGCACATTTATATATATATACATATAGGCATACATACATAGGTTAGTACAAACTCAGTGTCAAACCAGTGAAATGTGGGGAAACTAGAGAATAGAAATGCATGTTGTGGGATTACAAGTCTTTAGGAACCACCATGATGATGGTCACATTCTTTGTATAACCATACCATCATTATTGCTCAGAAAATAAAAGAACTAAAGAGGGTGGAAAGTTAGAGTCTTCAGGTCACATTGAACTGATACAATACTTTCCATTTCAATCAGCATTCTCACTGCTATGACCCAAAATACCTGATGACTACAACTTAGAAGATTTATTTGCTCACAGTTTTGGAGGTTTCAGTCCATTTTAGGCTGGGTCACATCTGTGGAACTCAGGGCATGACAGTGGGAAGCAGAAAGAGCAAGGGAAGGGGACGAGGGACATATACAGTCCTCAAGACCACACTCCCAGTGACCTACCTCCTCCAGACACACCCTACCTGTCTACCTTACCACCCCGTAAATCCATTAATCCATTAATGAATTAGTCCACTGATGAAATTAGAACCCTCGTGATTCAATTATATTACCTCTAAACATTTTTGTCAATACATGATCTTTTTAAGGGAATATTCTATGCCCAAACCATATCACTTTCATTGTATCTTCATTAATGCACTACTCCTTAAAAGAGCTTCAGCTTCTGTGAACAAGAAAATCAGTTCCACCCACAAATAGGAATGAAAGCCTACACAGTAGAGGGCCAAATTACAGACTCAAAATTTATAGCATGGAGGTTATAGTTCTTTATATGCAGCTAATGTGCTATAAAATTACATGTTCCCATTCCATCTTTAGAAGGGAATTTAGTTCAATGAATTTTTTGAAAGAATGTAGATATTATAATCCTGGGTGCTAAATGAACATATGAAAACAAATGAAAATTGGTTGCAGGCAAAAAATTATTATAATTGTATTTTAAGGAGAACACAATCTTTGATTAATAGTTTTCCTTACAATATTACTTTATAATGGTGAGAAAAAGGCAACTTTACTTCTAATTTTTAAATGTTAAATTTCTTTATAATTAAATAACAGCAAACTATTAACCCTAGGTAAGGAACCAAACCCTTGGATTTCTACCTAGTTTCTCATAGAGTTTTCACCCTATTAAATAAAAGAGTGAAAAGAAATTATATTTAGGATACCAATTTGGTTATTGTTAAACTTATGCTATCAAGTTTATTGTAAGAAGCTGAATAAATGTGTTACTTGAGGCTGATTACATAGGGAAAAATCAAAACTCATTGAATCACTTCTTTTAGCTTATTGATTATAGAATAGCATTATTGAATTACATTAAAATTATCCAAATTTTATTCTTCCTGAAAGCAATTACAGTGTTTTTACCTCTCTATCACCAACTCTTTGCTTGGGACTGTAGAAATAGCCACATAATGTTATTTGGTGAGATTAATTAGTAATTGAATACACTATTTTAACAAGCGTATTTAGAGTGACATTTTATGGCATGATGAGGCATTAAAATGAAAATATTTTAATAAGATTTCAAACAGCAGTACAAATGATTTTTGTCAAAGAAGCTAAGAACAGATAATGAGAAAAGGATGGCATCTTCAATAAACAGTGTTAAGAAAATTAGATATCCACATGCAGAAAAATGAAAGAGAGACCCATGTCTCTCACCAGTTACAAAAATTGGTTCAAAAAGGATTAAAGACAAACTTAAGACTGGAAACTATAAAACTACTATACAAATACATAGGGGAAATGCAGTGAATCCATAGATTGCTTTGGGTAGTATTAAGTTCTTGACATTAAGTCTTTCAATCTATGAACAAATTTTTTTTTCATCAAATGGTTTTTTTCTTTTATTTCTTATAGCATTGTTTTGTAGTTAACCAAGTCTTTTGCCTCTTGATTAAGTTTCTTCCTAAATATTTTATTCTTTTTGTGCTACTGGACAAAGACTTATTTTCTCATTTTCCTTTCAGATAGTTTCCGCTTTGTGTATAGAAACTCAAGATCTCAACACTACACAAAGCAATCCACGGATTCAGTACAATCCCTACAAAATTACAATGATATCTTTTGCATAAATAGAAAAATCTATTCTCCAATTTTTTGTGGAATTTTGAAGGACTTAGATTGTAAAATAATACTGAAAAAGAATAAACACAGAGATCTTACACTTCCTGATGATTTCAAACCTTATTTTAAAGCTACAGTAAACAAACAGTATAGTACTGGCACAAAAGTAGAAATACAGACGAATAGCATAAACCAAAGAAATCAGAAATGAATTTTCACATGTATAGTCAAGTGATTTTTGCATAAAATATGTATGTAATCAATGGGGAAGTGACAGTCTTTTCAACAAATGACCTTGGGAAAACTCAATATTTGCAAAAAATGAAATTAAATTGAATTCATACCTTATGCCATACACAAAAATTAAGCTGAGGATTGGCTTAGTAATTCCTCATTCTTATTCATCATTCTCAAGAATAACTGTAGAATGTGTTGAGAATCATTCTCAGTTTAACTGAAGAATGTGTTTAGACTGCAATATCTGACATAGGGAGGAACTGCCCCAGACAATCTGAACTCTGTCCCCCTCTCTCATAAAAGCAAAATGTTTTTCAAAGCTTTGTCCAATGAGTCATGTGGCATTTGGGGTATATTAGCCAAAGAAGGCTGTCTTTTGGAGTCCTTCAGTTGTGGTTCAAAGTGGGGCATGTATACTCAAAACTCCATCCACCCTGGGAAGCTTTCTTGAGCCTTGTGGAACCAGCTTGCAATGGAGCCAAGAACTTTGTCCCTTGCTGCCTATCCGTAAGTAATAAACCACTTCATGTAACTAGTGTGCATGTTCTATCGCACCACACTCACATGAATGGGTAACCAGTCATGATGGACCTAAAGAGCAGGCCAGGAGGCAGAGGGTAAGAGTATGTGGACTTCTGCTTCCGATAGTTGGAGTAGTGAGGATATTTGATACTCTCCACACAGTGGTGGACCTCTCATGAGATTGATCATTAGTGAGCCTACTTTGCATAAGTCAAGATAGATTCAAGACCTGAACATAAATGATAAAACAACCAAACTCTTAGAAGAAAACATACATGAGTAACTCTATGACACTAGATTGGGCCAATATATTTGGATATAATACTAAAATCACAGGCAAAAATAGGTAAGTTGGACTTCATCAAAATTAAAATGTCTGTGCATTAAAGGACAGTATCAACAGTGTGAAAAGACAACCCATGGGAAAGCAAGAAAATGTTTTCAAGTCATATATCTGATAAATGATTGACACCCAGAATATATAAAGAACATCCATCACTCAACAACAACAAAATCAACCCAATTCAAAAACTGGCAAAATATTCAAATAGATATTTTTCCAAGAAAGATATATGAACAGCCAAAAATATATGAAAATATGCTTGACATCACTAGGCATTAGGGAAATGCAAATCAAAACCATAATTAGATATTATTTCATACCCAGTAAAATGGATATTATCAAAACCAGAAATGAGTGTTGGTGAGGATGTGGAGGAACTGGGACACTTATGCCTCACTGGTGGTAATTTAAAATAATGTAGTTAATGTGTGGCAAACATTATAGTAATTCTTCTAAAAAATTAAATATCAAGATACCACATGATCCAGTGATTTCACTCCTGTTTATATACCCAAAAGAAATGAAATCAGGGACTTGAAAAAATATTTGTACAGCAATATTCACAGTAGCATTATTATTAATAGCCAAAAAGAAGCCGGGCGTGGTGGCTCCCGCTTGTAATCCCAGTACTTTGGGAGGTGGAGACCGGAGGATCCAGATTCGCGGCCAGCCTCAGCTCTCTCTCTGTCTCTTTGTCTCTCTGTCTCGCTGTCTCTCTCTCTCTCTCTACCTCTCTCTATCTAGTGAGGCCCTCCGCAACTTTGTGAGACCTGGTTTCAAAATAAAGTATAAAAAAAAAATAGGGCCGGGGGTATAGCGCGGAGGTAGAACGCCCCTGGGTTCAATCCCCAGTACCGCAAAAAAAAAAAAAAAGCCAAAAAGAGAAAAAAGAACCTAAGTGTTCCTCAATAGATGAATGCATAAACAAGTGAGGAATATAAATAAAATGACTTATTCAGCCTTTACAAAGGAGTCGTGATGCATGTTACAATATGAATAATTCTTGAAGACATTATGCTAAGTGAAATAAGCCAATCACAAAGCTATAAATATATGAAGTTCCTAAAATAATTAAATTTATAGAGACCAGAAGTCATATGAAGGTTGCCAGGCATTAGGTTGGGAAATGGGAAGTCAATGTTTAATGGATACAGAGTTTTAGTCAAAGAGGATGAAAACTTTCTAGAAATGGATGTTGATGACAATGGCTCAACTATATGAATGTACTTAATTCTACTGAACTGTACACTTACAAATGATTAAAATGATGCCAAGTGTGGCGGTACTTGCCTATAATGCTAGAACTTGGGAGGCTGAGACAAGAGGATCACAGGTTCAAGGCCAACCTCAGCAATTTAGTGAGACTTTCAGCAAATTAGTGAAACTTTGTTTCAAAATTTAAAATAAATAAGGCCCTGTGGGGGTGTAACTCAGATATAGAATGCCTCAGAGAACAATCCCCAGTACCAAAAATAAAAAAAAGAAAAAGAAAAGGGACTAAAATGATAAACTTTGTTATATGCATTTTTCCACAATAAAAACAAATATATTTGAAGAAACACATTTGTTAAATGTGACATTGATTTATCTTATTTTTATCATAACTTTTGAGCATTCTTTATGTTGCCAGAAGTGAATTTCAGTTGATAAGCTATTGCATGTTTTTAATCCAGGAATAGTTTTACTCTTGAGTCCCCAGAGAAGACATGGTAAGTGAACATACAGAGCAACCAGAGATTCACAGATGATGTAAGTGCAAAGAACCAGAGTTTATTACATCCAAATCCTCCCATTTATGGGAAAGAAAATATAGGGCTAGAGGGGAAAATTGTCACTTTACTGAAATTAAGCAGGCTTTTTAGTGGCAAAGCCTCTAGAATTCAGATCTCCCAATGGCTGTTAATACTGATATGGTTGGGTGAATTTATACATTTTACTGGGATGCTGCAGAGTTGAGAAATAGCAGGCACTTTTGCCTTAAAATGCAGTATATATGACATTTACTTCACAAACTCTAGTATCCAGAAAGGATCATGTTGATTTCATTTTTCAAATAACATTATATTGAGCCATAAAACCTTCTTCCTACTATTTAAGTTAATATTTAATTTATGTATTAGTAGACCTCCCTGCCCATGGTCACATATATAATGTGCTGCATTGGGCCAGTGAGTAAATAGTTTCATGAAGTCCACTATACTCTGCGCCTAGTATTTAGCCCCAAGGCACCCTCAGCATCTTTGCTCTACATGCTACTTTTCATTGGAGTGTATCATTTTTTATTTTTTATTTGTAAGCCATATTATTTTATATACTCAAACATAAGATTAAACCAATATGATGGAAAAATCTTTTATTATCATAAAAGAATTTGACCATTGATAAAAGTGATTAAAAGGCATTTTAAGAAGTAATAATTCAAGTACATTTTAATACTGTACTCTGATGAATATTCTCATTACAAAAGCTTTAGCGATATCTTGAACTTTTCTTACTAGATGATATAGTCTAAATATCTATGACCACCCATCCCCCAAATTCATATGTTGAAATCATAAGCCCTAAGGCAATATTATTAGGTAGTGGGACCTTTGGAACATGATTACATTATGTGGGCAGAGCCCTCAAGATTGGGATTAGTGCCCTCATTGAAGAGCCCACAGAGAGCTAGCTCCAGTTTTAAGCATCCTAAGATCTTGATAACTTCCTAAAACAAAGGGAGTCCAATTTAAGTCAATGTTTCTAATTTGTATATCCAGCCTAATATTTTTAACTTATCTTGCATATTTAAAAAGCTTCTCTCTGTATAACTAGTACAGCATGAAAAAATATTTTCAACATATATTGACTCATATAACAAACATTCAGTAGATGCTTTCTACATAAATGATTTCAAAAATGAACCATAGACATTTACACTCTCAACGAATTTTTAGTTTGGTGAAATAGTCAAGTTAATAGATTACTATTTTTGAGGTTAGCCTAGACTAGGTAAGCTATAATGCTTCCTTGCAAAATATACCCACTTCAAGTGTAAAAAAAAAAAGTTTGTCAATGATTTGCTTAATTCAACAGCCTCACACAATTACTTTTTTCAGGCTCACAACTAAAATACCTCTTTTTTGTGCCTGTCTATAACATATAAATATTAATTGCTTAATACTAGATACTAATATGCTTGGGATTACTTTGAGGCCAGTGACAGATACAAATGAACATTATCTCCACCTAAGGAAGATTGTTATTTATGAATGTGAAGAGATGAGGAAGCTATGTATATATGCAGTTCAAAAGCTTGGCAGTTATTTAGATTCATTGATTGCTATTTCACAATGACTGGGTATAGGAGAATGTAGATACTTGATAAGGGAGCTTCAAAGGTTTTTTGTTTGCTTTCCTTTATTTGTGATCCACTGTAGTATTTTGACTCAGAAGTGGTTTGAATATGAATTCATGTGGGTAAGAAAGCATATTTATTTGGTAATAAAACTGAATAATAGGACTGAATAATCTCAGTACTTCATTGACTATAAGGTTAATTTAATTCTGTTCCAACCCTTCTGTTTTGATTTATACTAAACAATAACGTCAGTTTAAAGTAAAAATACCTGATATTCAGGGAGAAAACTGAAAGGAATTGTCCAGATTCATATTTCATATGTGCAAGGAAAAGGCTACCTCCAACTTATTGTAATTTATTGACAGAAATAAAGACTCATCAAATTCAAACTAGAGACTGTATACCACAAAATAAACAGCCATTTTACAAAGCTGGAATCTTTTAAAAGGAAAGCCTGAAAGAAACACTTAACAATTTCGTTGATTTTTCATTTCTGATTTTGAAGACATAACTGGGAGTACCCTGTGCATCAACACTCTGAAGTTTGCTTTGTTTTTTCCCTCTGTGGATGGTACAAACACTGTTCCAGCCAATTTCACCTAAATCAATCAGTTAAGGCCTACACACATGGTGGCACAATCAGCAGGGATTTGCAGTGCTAGAATCTTCAATTTCTCCAAAACAGAGACAGGCTGCTATTGAAAGCTATGGCCAAGACGGCACTCAAATCATTGTGGTTTTGAAAGTCAATGTGAGTTCCAGAAACTGATTATCATCACTCACTGATTAAGAATCTTAATTTGGGCCAAGCTCAGCTTCACCTCCCACCAATCACTGTCTCCATTTTTAGACTTACAAAGCTAAAAAAGCATAGTGATTTGAGGAGAAATTTGCATATCACATGTGGCTATTTTGCAAATTGATGTTTACTTTGTTCCAAACAACATTCAAATCCTGCTAGAAATGGCTATTGAATATTAATCAATTTTGAGGGTGATGATACTTTTGATGTAGATGTTCAATGAAAATTTCTAATAGCTAAATATTAAAAATGGCCAGAACATACTAAAAAAAGGTAAAAGTATAAGGACCAAAAAAAGATCAGAAGTTGTCACAAACTGTGGTTGGAGGCAGGGTTTTGCCACAATGGGTTATTTCTGAGTAGATGGAATTGTTCTTTTATCTTGATGGTGATGGTCCTTATAAGACTGTGAATTTTTATATTGTGTTAGATTCAATAGTATCTGTCAATACTCACAGAAATAAGGGTATGTTTTCCTATGTGAATTATAGCTCAATGTAAATTAAATCTGCTAATATGATAGAGATAACACTCTAGAAATGTTTGCTCTTAAGAAGATAAAGAATGGTTATTGAAGCTTATCAAAGGTGTTGTTTCTATTGAAATGATTATGAAGTGTAGGAATTTTTTTTTTTTTTTTTGCGGTACCGGGGATTGAACGCAGGGGCATTCTACCTCCGCGCTATGCCCCCAGCCCTATTTTTTAGACTTTATTTTGAAACCGGGTCACACGAAGTTGCGGAGGGCCTCACCAAGTAGAGATAGAGAGAGAGAGACAGAGAGAGGGAGAGAGAGAGAGAGAGAGCAGAGGCTGGCCACGAACCCGGATCCTCCGGTCTCCGCCTCCCAAAGTACTGGGATTACAAGCGTGCGCCACCACGCCCGGCTAAGTGTAGGAATTTTAATTACTAAACATGTTATATTGATTTAATAAATATCTAATGTAAAACCAATGATGTATTTCTGAGATAAATCCAACTTGGGAATGACATATTATTTATTTGTTCAATATTTAATCATGACTGGCACTTAATTTTACAACATGACTTACTTACCAATTTACATGTTATCCTTTCTTGCAAATAATACAAAACCTGAACTCATCAGCCAGGAAGCAAAAGGGAAAAAGAAAAGGCTGTGGTCTCATAATCTCCTTCGAGGACATGATCCAAAGACCTAAGGACCTCTTCCTAGGCTTTACCCCCTAAAGGTTTCACCACCTCCAGATCATGCCACCGGGGGGACCAAGCCTTTAGTATCTGGACCTTTGGTCCAAACCAAACCACAGTAGTTATTGATACTAATACATCATTTCCATAGGAAATTTACAATATTTATTTTATAAAAAGTGTTCACTGCTAATATTTAGGATACCCATATGCTTTTGTGTATGCTTAGTGAACTCTGACTATAAATATAATTTCTGAGTTTTTTAATCCTATGTCTTACATGTCCTTTCAGAGGCCTTGGCATGTCTCTACTTGCTAAAAAAAAAAAAATGAACACACCCCGAGGGACTCATTGGGACAAGGCATACTTGTCGAAGAAAGCCAAATAATATAATTCTATTTAGGATGCACATTTGCTGTGTTTTTATTCTTACAACAAAAGTGCACACGTAAGAAATCCTGAAGGAGTTAGGGGTTCACCACGGAGCCAGTAACCTACTTGCGTTCTCTTTCAATGAAGGTAGAGAGTTAAAACCATCTATTTGATTTCACACTTAATGGGCATAAATAGTTTATAATACAGAACTTTTGCCCTTAAGAGAGTCTTTTTCTGGTATGGTTTCCAGGAATCTGCATTTTTAAGTGTCATCTCCAAAGAAATCAATCAGGTAGCCTTCCATAGAAACTTGAGAGATCATCCCTCAGTAATGGAATTGGCACATTAAGAGTGAAAAATGATTATGGCTAGCTTCAGTTTGCCACAAATCTCCTTATACCCTAACCTTGCCATCTGAAAACATTGGGTCTCAGTAATCATGATTCCCATCATAAAGAGTGATTCATTCTTCACTGTGAAAAAAGTTGTTGGAATTTCAAATTTATTTTTCATAGATGTGCTATTCTCATCAGGTCTACAATAATAGATATAGATTTTGCATTTCTCCCCATATTTTAATACTGAGAGAATTATGAACGTGTGTATTTGGAGCAGAAATCTTGTATTTGTTAGAGCTATAAATCATAACATTTGTTCTAATTGCCATCTTGGAATGATTGTGCAATCTTAACTTAAGTAGAAAAAAAGAAACATTGATTTTGGCCTGTGAGTAAAGTTTTCAGTGACAGCAATTAATCTTATTTTGCTTTTTAAAAGTGAACATTTGGTATGACAATTATCAAAGATTAATGAATATGAAAAACAACAATGCTGGTTTTTTTTTTTTTTTTGTGGTACCGGGGATTGAACGCAGGGGCGTTCTACCTCCGTGCTACGCCCCCGGCCCTATTTTTTATACTTTATTTTGAAACCGGGTCTCACGAAGTTGCGGAGGGCCTCACTAGGTAGGTAGAGAGAGAGAGAGAGAGAGAGAGAGAGAGAGAGAGACAGGGAGGGAGAAAGAGAGAGAGAACGCGTGCACGCACGCGCGTGCACAAGCTGAGGCTGGCCGCGAACCTGGATCCTCCGGTCTCCGCCTCCCAAAGTACTGGGATTACAAGCATGCGCCACCATGCCCAGCTAACAATGCTATTTTTAATCATAATTATAACATGATATTTGGTGAATACTAGTCTTAAGAGTTACATGGCATTTATGCAATGTTCTAACACAACTTAAAAATATATCTAAATTCTTGGTGCACTTTGATTTTTGTTTTTGCTGTGTGTTGGGTGGACCTATCACCTAATTCTCTTATTTTTCCTAGCTGTCCATGTTGATGATTTTTCCCTTAGCTAAGAATTAAAGCAATAATCCAAACATTTAAATCTATTTTTTATATTATAACATTAACAATTTGAAAATCATCCACACCTGAGACTATTTCTGATATAGCTAACATCTCTCCATAACACAAAGAGTTTCATTCTAAAACAGTTTCCCTTCCGACTATAATGGGATCCACATTCATTTTTTGTCCCCCAAAATAGAAGAAAACACAGAATATGCCATTACTTCTATTTCAATACTAATCAAAATGTGCCAGCAAACCAATTGGAAAGAAATGATCACATGCGTTATTTATCTTGGTAAGGCAAGCTTTTTTTACAGAAAATGGCTTTTAAATCTTACCTACACTGAGCAGTCCAGACATGACCCAGAATTGCAATCACTTCCAATGCAGAAAAGTAATTGGACAGGGTCAAGTTTGCAGCCATGTTTTTAAAATTTATGAGAATCTTGACTCCAGTCTTAAACATTGTCAGTGAATCTGACTGTCACAACTTAAATCTCAACAGTCTCCATAGAGAACTATTTAGCCAGAATTTATGATTCTAATCATTAGTGAATATATAGACTAAGATAAAATTCTTCATTAAAGTTTAAAAAAGCTGGTCTGCCATTCATTTTCAATATTGCAAGAGAAGTGAAAATGCAAACTAAAGATCAATCTGGGTCTATTTGGAAAAATATGGAAAAAATTCAATTTATTGGTATGAACCTGTACTATCTTTAGTGATATTAATATGTTTCTCTTTTAGTACACACACACACACACACACACACACACACAGAGCCTTAACAAATGAATTGTTACCCATTGTGAAAATTAAAAATTTTATTCAGTTGCAAAGCAAAGCTCCATGTTATCCAAATTACATCTATTTTTGTTTATATGTAATGGCATAACTTACTTTTATTGCTGACCTTGATTCTTTCCATTTTCAGCTATATAAAATAATGAAACCCATAAAAATAAAAATATCACACTTTTCATAACTATATCTATAAGGCATGATGGAGACATTTGAATTTAGAAAACATTAACAGCTAATTATAGTACCTGCTCAGTGGCATAGTATATAAATATATGTATTTGTACATATATACATATACATAATACAAATATACATAATATGTACACAAAAGACAAAATTGATGTCATAAAACTATGTAATATTTTTATATGATTATGAAAAAAATCTGGAAAAGAACATGGGAAATATAAGCAATTCCTTTTAACTTTTAACTGTATTATATTCATTGATTTTAATCTGACTATAACTCAAATTCTAAAGATTCTTTGAAAAATTAAGTGGAAAAACTGTCTCAAACAATTTGTGCTCTCTCTACATTTTCTTTAAAAATCAATACATTTATCAAGTTTTAAGGATGAGCAGCCTTTTATCACAAAAATGAAATGGATTGTTGGATATGGCTTATTTATTTATTTAATTTAGTATTGAGGATTGAACCCAGGGGCATTCTATCTCCAAGCTACACCACCAGCCCTTTTTTAAAAACACTTTGTTTTGAAAGAGGGTTTTTCAAGGTTGCTGAGAATCTTGCTATGTTACTGAGACTGTCCTCAAAGCTCAATCCTCCTGACTCAGCCTTCCAAATATTGGGATTATAGGCATGCGCCACCATGCCTGGCAGATATGGCTTGTTCTTTATGGTAGGAAATAAGTCACAAGAAAATGCCCATGCTTTACTGTTTTCTCTCTTTAATGAAATTAGAGAGGTTATATGGTAATTGTGAACTGTTGATTGACTCACAGAATTTGAGATTGAAGGATATGGTCATTAAGAAGAAAAATATAGCCGGGTGTAGTAGCACACACTTGTAATCCCAGTACTTGGGAGGCTGAGACAGGAGGGTCGCAGGTTCGCAGCCAGCCTCAGCAACTTAGTGAGGCCCTCCACAATTTAGTGAGACCCTGTTTCAAAATAAGAAGTAAGCGCCAGGCATGGTGGCGCACACTTGTAATCCCAGTATTTTGGGAGGCAGAGACCGGAGGATCAGGGTTCGCGGCCAACCTCAGCTCACTTTCTCTTTCTGTCTCTATCTATCTATCTATCTATCTATCTATCTATCTATCTATCTATCTACTTAGTGAGGCCCTCCGCAACTTTGTGAGAGCCGGTTTCAAAATAAAGTATAAACAATAGGGCCTGGGGTGTAGCGCAGAGGTAGAACGCCCCTGGGTTCAATCCCCGGTACCGCAAAAAAAAAAAGGAAGTAAAATAGGGCTGGGGGTATAGCTCGGAGGTAGAATGTCCATGGGTTCAACCCCCAGCATGAAAAAAATTTTTTTAATTAAAAAACTTAGAAGAAAAATATATCTGAAGCAGAAGTACTAATAATTTGAACTCAAAATGTTTAAGTATGTGTTTATCAATAGCTAGGCAAACTCTTTGAAGTTCTTTTTAGTTGACTCTAAATCTCAATAAATAATGTTATCAGTAGAAAGGGTTGAATTTCAATTCCCTACATAATAAAATATTAAAATTCTACATTTGCAAAATACCCAAGAAAAGTCAATAGTACACTCTGTAGATCCCCATTGCTAGCTATTTACATTAAAAGAAACACTGAAACTTAAAGATTCAAGCACTAATATGGTTGATTGTCCTTACAAAATACTTTGATTCATAAAGTAAATTTCAGAAGTTTTCAGGAATGTCTTAAGCTAGTCTACATTTTATATTAAGAATGAGAAAATGTATATTTGAATCTTGATTTAGTCGTAGCAAGGGAAAAAGAGAATAAAGAAAAAGTAAAACTAATATTATTATTAAAAGCAAAACCGTTAAGTAAACACATTAGCTTGGATACAAGGGATAATGTTCTCTGCTCTTATAGAGATCCAAAAATATTTTCTAATGATAATAATAAGTATTTTGCTTATTTCAGCATGTTCACACTTTTTTTGTAAATAAATGAAAGAATAATTTAGATGATGCCTGAAATATTGCCAAAACAAAGATTGCAAGGTCTTAGAATGTAAAATGAGACCAATAGGATACATAGTCACAACTTTAAAATTCTATAATTATCCCTGCATTTAAATACTGTTTAAGAAATGAGTGCTGTGTGCATGTATGCCTCTATCACCCTGAACTTCATCAAGATATATGATTACAATGCACCAATAATAATAAAAAAAATGAACGGAACCTCAGTGATTATTGAAAGTGATCTCTACATTTATGTCAGGCTCAGTAGAAGCAGAGTCGAAGCTGGAGATTCCTGTTCAAACAATTTACTGAGAAAGTGCTCTCAGATAAAACCTGCATGGTAGTGAAATGAAGGAAAGAACAAAAAAGAAACTCTGCAAAGAGATGCATCCAGTTGAAGCCTATATTCAGCTTATTACCTCCGAGCACAATGCCCAGCACATCTCAGATACTCAAATGTCTGAAAATAAATACCACACCATAATTGATCACTTATAATTAAAATAACTGCAATATTTATCTGAGAGCTGCTGGAGGTAGAGGTCATAACCCTGTAGACATGTCCAGGTAAGTAGGAGAGATTTGTTAACAGCATATGAATTTGAGTCCACCAGTCCTGAAAAGTGAGTCTGGGATGGGTACCAGCAGTATTTAAAAAAACTAATGATTCATACTTTTAAGTTGTTGACGTATATATTACACATCTTTGCAGAACTGAAGGTAAAATGAGCTATTGAGGCAAATCACATAATGGCGTTAGTAGAGGGATTCTAACAGGGGTGGAGTGGGTCAGTATATTCCTTAGCATGACACTAGCTGCTGTAACAAAGAGGTCCTCCCCAAATGTGGCTCTTTAAACAGAATAGATAATTACTTTTCATGTGTGAAGTTTCTAGGATGGCAGTTAGAATGAATGGTGAAATCTTAAGGAAATGAATATCAACAAGTTAAAAAGGTGCCATCCAGAGTGCAAAAGAAAAAAAAGAATGTAAGCAAGGCAGCACGAAATGTCTGAAGAATTCAGACTTTTGACCTTTCCACTGCTCACCTCAATTCTGGTTGACTATCTTGCTTTTAAGCTTCTTACACAGAACTAATAAATGAATTATGCTACTTGTCCTAAGTCAAGCAGCCAGTAAGTGAGAGTCAATCCTAAAACCCAGGTGCCTGACCTCAGGGTCAGGGTGCTTACTGCTCACTACACCACATCCCACACCTGTGTTTATTTAGGGGAAATTAAGGAGAGTAAAGAATTTGTTTTATGCATATGAAGCATGGCATATTTAAAACTGCATTCCCATGTCTTACCCAATTTTGTACCATTTACTCCTCACTTTACATGTACTGTGGTATTTAGCCTCTCTCAAATTGTTTGAACTTAAGGGTTATGGTTTCTTCAGTCTCCATGGAAACACTGACAATATATTTGAGCATTGAGGGTTTTCTTTGTTATCCATGTTAGCTCAGCAGAATGTACAGTTGCCTCAGACAAATTGAAAATACAGTCTGCTGCAGCAAAGTATTTTAAAATAAAGAGCCTTTTTTTGACTTTCATCTATCTTAAATAAATAGCTTTTGAACTAATACTGATTTTCAAGTTAAGAGTTATGTTCTTAAGAAATCCCATCACCTTAGCCTCACATACTAAAAAGAATTTTTTTTTCTAGATCCTTGTTTAGTATTTGAAATCACTTTTTTAGGTAAAGCACTTTAAATGGTAAACAGGTTCAGTACATACACTAATTCCATCTATTTACAGTTGGGAAAAGAACACATTTGGTAGCCAGTAAGTGAGAGCAGTTTACTAGGCATCCAATTCCCACCGGTTTGACAGATCTGGGTTTGAGGTCTAGTGCTATGGGCTGGCCCATACCTCACCTTACAAGTTTCAAGGGCAGCTTGAGGTCAATTTGCATTTTTGTAAAACCACTGTAGTGCTCAAGACAGCCTGGGCTGTCTGCGATGATGGCCGTGCCACTTCTCTTGAACTTCGAGACTTTGATAAGCACAATCTGTCAACATATATATAAGCAGAAAAGCTGTAGCCCTGAGCTTTACTATTTATTTTGCACCCTGGGCTGACAAAATTGAGCCTTGACAGCATTGTGAGATTTTTCAGTGTTGGTTCTACTGAAAACTAATTCCAGAGCCACTGGATTTTGTAATTTCACATTTATATTTCATTCTTTCAAATAACTTATGAGATTTTGTTATTGAAGGCCAGAGTTAGTGAAACTGAATTAATTCTGATCTGTTCCTGTAGGGAATGAGATATCCGGTCGAGTCAATGGAATCTCTAGACAAAATGATTAAAAGGCAATTCTCTTGGTTTTCTGGGACCTGAATAATTTAAAAATAGTTAAAAAACTTAAGCCTATCTTATCTCTGATCGAACCTCTTTGATAAATGAAAACAAACAAATCAGAAATTGCCATAGTCCCTTGTTTTAAAACTTCATGACCAAAGTTTGCTAGATACTCGAGCTTCCCATGGGAACTTATTTTTCTCCAACATTTATTGGGGTATTTTATTTAGGAAAAAAACACTTTATTTCCATTGTTATGAAAAACTAAACTGAACTTAAATTTCAAAAGCTCAGCTCTTTCTCTACATAATAGTTATAACAAGAAAGCAATTCTCTTATGAGAACAGCTCAGCTCTCATGCCATTTTTGATATTTTTCAACAGAGCCAGCTCCAATAGAAAAAACTAGAGAAAAAACATGATTTCCTTCTTTTAAAAAGTAAAAAGATCAATTTGCAAAATTGTACTGTTATTCAATATTGAAGGTAGAAAACTAACCTTTTATATAGTGTAAATTTAGAGGCCTACAAGTTGCAATTTCCTGTATCTCTGAGCATCATATCATCCTGCAATTTATTCTATTTCATATTTATGTTTAAAAAAATTAAGTTTATGCTTCTTCCCCCCCCAAGCAAAATTGTAGTTTGCAGAGAAACAGGGAAGTCCGTGATTTCAGCATTGGAAGCCCTATGTTTCACTGATTGAATTTGTAAATTTAAATAACAGCATAAAATGGCAATTTTTTAAAATTTTTTTTTATTTTTTTATTTCATTTTATTTATTTTTTTTTTTTTTGCGGTACCGGGGATTGAACGCAGGGGCGTTCTACCTCCGCACTACGCCCGGCCCTATTTTTTTATGCTTTATTTTTGAAACCGGGTCTCACGAAGTTGCAGAGGGCCTCACTAGGTAGAGAGAGAGAGAGAGGGACAGGGAGAGAGAGAGCGAGAGAGAGAGAGAGAGAATGAGAGAGAGAGAGGAGAGAGGAGAGATAAATCACGCGCGCCCGCGCATGCGCGATGGGGTTGGCCGCGAACTCGGATCCTCCGGTCTCCGCCTCCCAAAGTACTGGGACTACAAGCGTGCGCCACCACGCCC
>PVJS01024454.1:0-28679 GCA_004027185.1 Glis glis
TGTGTGTGTGTGGTACCGGGGATTGAACCCAGGAACATTCTACCTCCGAGCTACACCCCTGGCCCTATTTTTTTATCCTTTTTTTTTGCGGTACCAGGGATTGAACCCAGGGGTGTTCTACCTCCGCGCTACACCCCCGGCCCTATTTTTTTATACTTTATTTTGAAACCAGGTCTCACAAAGTTGCAGAGGGCCTCACTAGGTAGAGAGAGAGAGAGAGAGAGAGAGAGCGCTGAGGCTGGCCGCAAACCCGGATCCTCCGGTCTCCGCCTCCCAAAGTACTGGGATTACAAGTGTGCGCCACCACGCCCGGCTATACTTTATTTTGAAACCGGGTCTCATGAAGTTACGGAGGGCCTCACTAAGTAGCTGAGGCTGGCCGTGAACCCCATCCTCTGGTCTCCGCCTCCCAAGTACTGGGATTACAAGCGTGCGCCACCACGCCGGGCCTCATCAACTGGTTTTTAACATGCACTAATAATTCTTACCTGAATAGAATGAGGATCCAGGAATATCCATGTTGATGATAAACACATGCATACATAGAAACACAATACATGAGGAAAAGGGACACTTCTTATAGTAGAATTACAATAATTGCAGAAGGAATGGTGGGTTTATTGCAGGATTGCAATTAGTTCAGCCACTATGGAGATAGTGTGAAGATTCTCAGAAAATTGGGAATGGATCCACCATATGATCTAGTTATACCACTCCAGGGTATCTTTCCAAAAGGACTGAAATCAGAGAATTATAGTAATATATGCATATCCATGTTCATAGCAACACAATTCACAATAGCCAAATTATGGAACCAACCTAGGTGTCCATCAACAGATGAATGGATTACAAAATTGTGGGATATACACACAATGGAATTCTACTCAGCAATAAAGAAGAACAAAATTATGTCATTTTCAGGAAAATGGATGGACCTGGAGAACATTATACTGAGATTAGCCTGTCACAGAAAGTGAAGAATCATGCTTTCTCTAATATGCGGAAGCTAGGGAGTAATCGGGATACCAGAGGGACTTTAGATAATGGAGGAGAAACTTCAGTGCAGCCAGGGAGGTGGTTTAGGGAAAGGGGAGGGAGGAGAGGGAAGATCAATGAAGGAATCACTTCCATCAACCTTATGTACATATGTGAGGATACCAATGTTAATCTCAGTACCCTGTATGGGGAAGGGGGGGGAGAAAGGGTAGGGAGATGAAAGCCTGCCAAGTGCTGTGTGCATGTGTGTCACTGTCACTATGATTTACATTATGATGTGAGACTATAATGCACCAATAAAAGTATATACATAAAAAAAGAGAGCCAGGCGTGGTGGCTCACACTTGTAATCCCAGTACTTGAGAGACTGTGACAGGAGGATCACAAGTTCGAGGGCAATCTCAGCAAGTAGTGAGACTCATCAACCTAGTGAGACCCTGTTTCAAAATAAAACTAAAAAATAGGGCTTGGGGTATAGCTTGGAGTTAGAATGCCCCTGGGTTCCATCCCCACTATGTATAAATAAATAAATAAATAAATAGGGCTGGGACTGTAGCTCAGAGGTAGAAGGTTCCTGGGTTCAATGCCCCAAACCAGAAAAAAGGGTTGGGGGTATAGCTCAGAGGTAGATTTCCCCTGGGTTCAATCTCCAGTACCACCACCACCCCCTTGCCCCCACACCAAAAAATAGTTTAAGAAATGCTTTGGGCAGATGTCCCACACTGTTGACACATTCTGGCCACCAGGGGGCAGCAGGTGTTTAGAAAAATGCAAAAAAACGAAACTGGCCAGGACTAGGCTGGGCTGGGCTGTTGGGGCAGCTGGACTGGCCACCCTCCTTGATAGGGGTCTCTAGTCCTCCTTCCCGAAAAGGGGAACACAGGCCTTACCCACCCATCCCATGTGTATATAGACACTCCACAGTCCCCTCCCCACCACTACATACCCCCTTCCACCCACTCTCACTGATTTCTTTGTGTCATTTTTTCTGAAGCCCTGTAAGGGAGGTTAGCGCCATAGCAGAGAGGGATAGGGATGGACACCAGGCTTCAGAGAGGTTCCGATCGCCCATTCCCAGCCCAGCCCTCTCTACTCCCAGCATAATCAGCAAACAGCTGTGAGTCACAAGGATGGACTGGCCTCTCCCTAGCCAGGGGACCCTGCTCCTTCTGGGACAGATGCTGCAGCTAGCAGTCCCTCAGGGGCCTCAGACCACAGCTGGATCCCTCCTTCTGGGCTTGGGAGACAGGAAATCCAGAAGGGGAGTTATCCCCAGGGATAGGCCACCCACACAAGCGTGGAGCCTGAGCTCTGAGCTGCACAGGGTTCTCTCTGCAGGCTGCCTCCCCAACCCCCATGCTGATCGGGTCAAATGAAATTGTGGGGATAATCCCTTCCCTCCATTTATTTACTTTCCCAAAAATAAGCTAGAGTATTAAACAAAAACACAGGGCTTGGGATATAGCTCAGAGGTAGAACACCTGCTCAGTGTACACTGGGCCCTCCTGCATTTAATTCCCAGCACCCAAAAATAAATAAACAAAACAAAACAAAACAAAAAGCCAAGGGAATGCTAAGTAACTTAAATGTATGGTTCAATTGCTTTAGAAGCAAACATTTGCAAATGAATGTACACTTCTGCCCTGAAGAATTAAATGCCACAAGGAGCAGTGGCACAAACCTGTAGTACTGGCTACTCAGGAAGCTGAGGCAGGAGGATTGCTAGTTCAATTCCAGCTTAGACAATTTAGCAAAAGTTGCCTCAAAATAAAAGTTAAAAAGGGCTGGGCGTGGTGGCACACACTTGTAATCCCCGTACTTGGGAGGCTGAGACAGGAGGATCACAGGTTCGCAGCCAGCCTCAGCTACTTAGTGAGGCCTCCGCAACTTAGTGAGACCCTGTTTCAAATAAAGAATAAAAATAGGGCTGGGGGTGTAGCTTGGAGGTAGAATGCCCCTGGGTTCAATCCCCAGTACCACAAAAAAAACAAAAAAGGCTGGGGATGTAGTTCAATGTGTCTCTGGGTTCAACCCTGAGAACCACAAAACTAAATAAATAAACGCCATTAATTTTTGTATTCCTTCTCCCTCCTGAGAGTTTCACCCCAGCCCAGCATGGAGTAGGCCACCTATAAATGGTGCACCTGTCAGTCCTTCACCACCTCCTGCCAGGACTGTTCCCGTAGACTCTCTTTAAACTTTTTTGGTGGTACTGGGAATCAAACCCAGGGGCATTTTGCCTTTGAACTCCACCCCCAGCCCTTTTCAAAATTTTTTTGTTTCAAAATAGGGTCTTACGCCGGGCGGGTGGTGCACGCTTGTAATTCCAGTACTTTGGGAGGCAGAGACCAGAGGATCCGGGTTCATGGCCAGACTCAGCTCTCTCTCTCCCTCTCTCTCTACTTAGTGAGGCCCTCCGCAACTTTGTGAGACCCGGTTTCAAAATAAAGTATAAAAAATAGGGCCGGTGGTGTAGAGCGGAGGTAGAATGCCCCTGCGTTCAATCCCCGGTACCACAAAAAAAAAAAAAAAATAGGGTCTCACAGCCGGGTGTGGTGGCACACGCCTGTAATCCCAGTACTTGGGAGGCTGAGAGAGGAGGATCGCAGGTTTGAGGACAGCCTCAGCAAGTAGTGAGACTCTCATCAACCTTGCGAGACCCTGTTTCCAAATAAGAAATAAAATCAGGCTGGAGGTGTAGTTCAAAGGTGGAATGCCTCTGGGTTCAATACACACACACACACACACACACACACACACAAGCCAGGCATGGTGGCCAATGCTTACAATCCCAGTACTTGGGAGACTGAGACAGGAGGATCGCAGGTTTGTGGCCAGCCTCAGGTACTTTGTGAGGCCGTCTGCAACTTAGTAAGACCCTGTTTCAAAGTAAAAATAAAAAAAATAGGGCTGGGGATGTAGCTCGGAGGTAAAATTCCTCTGGGTTCAATCCCTGGTACCACCACCACCACTACCAAAAAAAAAAAAAAAACCAGTCTCACTAGGTTGCTGAGAATCTCACTAAGTTGCTGAAGCTAGTCTCGAACCTACAATCCTCCTGTTTTAGCCTCCCAAGTACTGGGATTACAAGTGTGCCCCACCATACCTGGCTACTGGTTACTGCAGATTTCAGATTTGACTCTTATTTCCAGTCCCTTTTCCCAGTCAGAGCTGACCAGATCATTAACCAGCTTCAATACCCACCTATGGCCTCCCTTTCCCACAGGGCAAAGTCCTATAGCCTGGCAGCTTCAAGATCCTGCCCTGCCCACCTCCCCAACCTCCTAAGCTCACCCCCAGGAACCTGAGGCTTTAGCAACCCTGAGCTCTTGAGCATTTCCCCAGGTGTACCCAGTGTCCTTCCACACCTCTGTTCACACAGCTGCCTCTGCCTAAATGAACCGCCCCTCCTACCGCCTATAAAGTGAATCAATTGAATAATTTGTCTCAGATGGTTTTCATTGAAGAATTTGTCACTGGATATTTGCATTAAAGCATACTAAAACCGGCTGGACAAAGTGGCCCACACCTGTAATCCCAGTTACTCAGGAGGCTGAGGCAGGAGGATTGCAAATTTAAGGCCAGCCTGGGCAATTTAGCAAGACCCTGTCTCAAAATTAAAATAAATAAATAAATAAAAAGGGCTGGGGAGGTAGCTTAGTGGGAGAGTGCCCCTGAATTCCATCCCTAGTACTACCAAAAAAAAAAAAAACAATCAAATGCTGGTAGATTTGAAACATTGATGATAATAGGCTGCAGTGTATCTCAAAATAAAAGTCTATTCATCAGGAGAAGTGAAGCAAATATTTCCTCAAAAATAAAACCACTAGAGCCGGGCATGGTGGCGCATGCTTGTAATCCCAGTACTTGGGAGGCTGAGACCGGAGGATCTAGGTTCGCGGCCAGTCTCAGCTACTTAGTGAGGCTTCCGCTACTCAGTGAGACCCTGTTTCAAAATAAAGAATAAAAAATAGGGCTGAGGGTGTATCTTGGAGGTAGAATGCCCCTGGGTTCAAACCCCAGTACCGCAAAAAATAAATAAATAAATAAAACCACTAAAATAATAAATTTGAGCCAGGCATGGTGGCATACACCTATAATCCCAGTACTTGGAAGGCTGACAGGAGGATCACAGGTTTGAGGATAGCCTCAGCAAGTAGTGAGGCTCTCATCAACCTAGCGAGACTGTTTCAAAATAAAAATAAAAGCTGAGAGTGGTGGCACATGCTTGTAATCCCAGTACTTGGGAGGCTGAGACAGGAGAATTGCAGGTTTGAGACTAGCCTTGGCAATTTAGCAAGACCCTGTTTCAACATTACAAAAAAATGGGCTGGAGGTGTAGCTCAGAAGTAGAATGCCCCTGGGGTCAATCCCCAGTACCATAAAAAATAATAAAAGTCAGGTGTGGTGGCGCACACTTGTAATCACAGTACTTAGGACTCTGAGACAGGAGGATCTCAGGTTTGAGGACAGCCTTGGCAACTTAGTGAGACCCTGTTTCCAAATAAGAAATAAAATTGGACTGGGAGTATAGGTTGGAGGTAAAAATGCCTCTAGGTTCAATCCCCAGTACCAAAAATTAAAAATAAAAATAAAAATAGGGTTGAGGGTGTACCTCGGAGGTAGAATGCCTCAGGGTTCAATCCCCAATACCAAAAATAATAATAATGATAGTAATAATAATAAAATTTGGAACTGAATATAGTGGCACAGGCCTGTAATCCCAGCTACTCAGGAGGCTGAGGCAAAAGGATCACTTGAGCTCAGGAGTTCCAGGCCAGCCTGGGCAATATAGGAAGAGCCTGTCTCTAAAAAATAAGCCCAGCATGGTTGCACATGCCTGTAATCCCAGTACTTGGGAGGCTAAGACAGGAGGATTGCATGTTTGAGGTCAGCCTCAGCAATTTAGCAAGAACTTTCTTTTTTTCTTTCTTTTTGTATGTGGTACTGGGAATTGAACCCAGGGGCATTCTACCTCTGAACTACACCCCCAGCCCTATTTTATTTTTTTATTTTGAAACAGGGTCTCACTAAATTGTGGAGGGCCTCACTAAATTGCTGAGGCTGCGGCAATTTAGCGAGACCCGGTTTCCAAATAAGAAATAGAATCGGGCTAGGGGTATAACTTGAAGGTAGAATACCCCTGGGTTCAATCCTCAGGATAATAGTAATAATAATAATAATAATTGCTGAGGCTGGCCTTGAACCTGCAATCCTCCTGTCTCAGCCTCCCCAAGTATTGGGATTATAGGCATGTGCCACCATGCCCAGCAAGACCCTGTTTCAAAATAAAAAATAAAGCCCAGTCTGGTGGTGCACGCCTGTAATATCTATAATTGGGCCTGTACTTAGGAGGCTGAGACAGTAGGATTGCAGCTTTAAGATCAGCCTCAGCAATTTAGTGAGAGTCTCAGCAAGACCTTGTTTCAAAACAAAACAGTAAAAATGGGCTGGGGGTATAGTTTGGAGGTAGTATACCTCTGGGCTCACTCCCTAGTAACACACACAGACACACACACACACACACACACACACACACTAAATAAATAAATAAATAAATAAAATAAAAAGGGCTGGGGGTATAGCTTGGAGGTAGAATGCCTCTTGGTTCAATCCCCAGTACCAAAAAAGATAAATAAAAATTAATTAAGTTGAATTTGACTCATAGGGGTTGACCATAATTAAGAACTTGGGCTGGGGATGCAGCTTAGTGATAGAGTGCTTACCTAGCCTATGTGAGGCCCTGGGCTCTATTCCCAATAACGCACACGTACACACACACACACACACACACACTAAGGGTACTTGGGAGACTGAGACAGGAGGATTGCAGGTTTGAGGCCAGCCTCAGCAACTAAACTAGACCCTGTTTCAAAGTAAAAATAATAAAAAGGCCTAGGGGTATAACTCAGGGATAAAATGCCCCTGGGTTCAATCCCCAGTACCAAAACAAACAAACCTTAAGGAACTTGACCCACAGGGATATATCATTCAGTTGATCCTATAACATTGAGACCCATACAATTCCTCTTGTCTCCTAATTGACACCATCTCCTTGTTCTCCCACTTTCCATGAGCGCCCTGCCACCTCTGATCTGACCCTCTCCCCTTCAGTCATTGCTCCTGTCTCCCCACAAACCTGGGACAGCTCTCAGCTCCTTAGCTGGCTGTGAGCTTCCTAAAGGCAGGGCCAGAGAAAGTTGGGACATGTCGGTGGGATCGGGAAAAGTGTGAAAAATCAGGGCTGACCAGGCTGCTGGTGAATGCTTTAGTGTGCATAGGATTCACTTGAGGGTCCCCAAGCCACAAACCGGATTCTGATTGTGGATCTGGGTGAGGGCGGAGAGCCCTCCTGCCTAACAAGCTCCCAGGTGTTGCCCATGCTGCTTCACCGGGAACCACTTTCCCCAGCAAGGGCGGAGCTGGCTAGGGAAGAGAGGCCGATGGGAGCCCAGGTGGAAGGACCAGCATCCCAGGGATATAAGACGGCCATGGGGCGGTTGCCTGCTACTCTGCAGGAGAGATTCCACTGGGGCCATGGGGCTGCGCTATGGGCTCTTCATCTGCTTCCTGCTCTGGGGACACACCAAGCTGTGCTTCCCAAAACCCCTCTGGCTCTTGCAGGGTGAACTCCGCAGTCCTGCACCGTCTGTGTCGTCCATGTCACCGGTGTCCCCCGTGGAGGTGGAGTGTCTGGAAGCCCAGCTGGTGGTCACTGTCAGCAGAGACCTTTTCGGCACTGGGAAGCTCATCCAACCTGCTGACCTCACTCTGGGCCCTGAGGGCTGTGAGCCCCGGTCCTTTGAAACCGATGATGTGATCAGATTTGAGACGGAGCTGCACGAGTGTGGTAGCAGTGTGCAGGTGAGGTGGGGGCCCCTGACTTTGGGGGGGCATGTGGGAGGTGGCAGGAGATAGGAAGTGTGGCTGAAGAGCCAGGGGAGGTGGGCTGAGGCAGCTTCTCTCCCAGCTGAGCCCTGAGACTGGGGATTGGGAGTTAGAGGGGACAGTGGGGAGCTCCTGGCTCTGGTTGGTGAAATTGGGGAGGTGGGGGGAGTCCAGAAGTGGTAGCACCTTTTGGGTCAGGCCAGGCACTGCCACTGACTCCCCTGAGGATTTATACCTCCCCACACACACAGACACAAAGGCAACGCAGGAGCAATGGGTCCAGCACTGAGGGGTAAGAGGGTAACCCAGGTTATCCCAGGATGGCCTGGGCACTTGCCAGGGGCATTAGAAACTCATTTGACAGAAATAGACTGACACTTCAGAAAGCCCAGAAGTAATCCCTGAAACCTAATAAAGCAAAACAGAACTTTGGCCTCCCTTGCTTCAAGTTTAATGGCTTGAAGTTTTGAACTAAAAGTGGCATGGGGCAGGGGCCTCAAGATAACCTTGTGTTGAAGACCTTAAAGGCTTCAATTGGGCACCCAGGGGCAGGTCCAAGTGAGAGAGGTTCAACATGGGAGGCAGGCACAGCAGGAGATCTCAGGTAACCAAGGCTAGACTCCCTCCCCCGAGTCAATGGGAAAATGGATACTCAGACTGCAAGGAGCCTTCTAGCAAGGAAGGGCAGGGCACACAGCTTCCCAGCTAGTCCTGACCCCCTGGACTGAGTTCCTGTTGCCCCATGGAGGGCCTGTCCTCCCCTCCATCATGGGCCCTGTTCCTGCTCACCTGGTGCTGGGCACGGTCTGGCTGCAGTGCGGGCAAGCCCAGCCCCTGGAGACCTACAGCGAGCTCTGCTCTTCAGTGCGATTACCAGGGCTCTCCCTGAGGACTCGGGGTCCTTGCTCCCCTGGGGAGGGAGGTCAGAGAGTTGCAGGAGTATCTCCCAAATTTCATGTGCTAGAAATAACCTGGGCCGGGCATGGTGGCACACGCTTGTAATCCCAGTACTTGGGAGGCTGAGACAGGAGGATTGCAGGTTTGCAGCCAGCCTCAGCTACTTAGGCCCTCCGCAACTTAGTGAGACCCTGTTTCAAAAAGAATAAAATAGAACTGGAGGTGTAGCTCAGGTAGAATGACCTTGGGTTCAATCCCTAGTACCATGCAAAAAAAAAAAAAAAAAAAAACTGGGGGAGCTTCTAAAAATCCTGATGTCCAGGCTGCACCCCATACTAAATCAGCACTCGTCTGGGAGGCAGTCAAGGGCATCGGAGTCCCAGGTGACCCCAGGAAAGCCTGGAAGCTCCTTTCTCTGGTGCAGTGGTTCCTGTGTTCACCTGATGAGAATCACCTGGCATGGGCTTATAGGTGCACAGCCGATAAGTCTCACAGGGCCCTGAGCTTCATTTAATGCTCTGCCTTGAAATTCTTAGTTCTTGAATGAAAGCTCCACAAATCATGCTGCTGGTCTTGTCTGGGGCACTTGCTGATAGGGATTCAGGACTGTCCCCAAAGATCTAAGGCAGGACCAGGGGGCCACCTGGGCTGCAGGTGCTCTCCTTTCTAGGCAGGCCCCTCCCCCATGCAGGGCAGAGGAAGGTGCAGAGGACCCCAGCAGAACCTTCTTGGGCCCTTCCTGCCTCAGGTGACCACTGTACCAGGTTCCCCTCTCCTGAAATGGGTTCCAGGGTATGTAGGAAGATGACGCACGTGATGGATGTTGACTACTGCACAGGAAGTTAATTCCTGGCACTTCATGGTAGCCCCAAGGGCCTTTCTTATCCTCCAAAAAGAAACTGTGTATATGCGTTGGGGGCAGGGGAAGAGAAGGGCATATCCTGATGTCACTGGGCACTGTTCAGTGTCTGCCTGCTGTGTAGTTGATCCAGACCCCCTTGGGGGTGTCAACATCAGGTAAAGACACTGATGTAGGCCAGGTGTGGTGACGCATGCCTGTAATCTCGGTACTCTAGAGGCTGAGACAGGAGGATTGCAAGTTCGAGGACACCCTCAGCAACTTAGCAAGGCTCTCAGCAACCTAGTGAGACCCTGTTTCAAATTTAAAAAACACTTCTGGGGGTGTAGCTTGGAGGTAGAATGCCCCTGGGTTCAATCCCCAGTACCCAAAAAAAAAAAAAAACTGCCATGCAAATACAACATTTGCCCAGCCTCTCCTTACTGGTCAGCAGCAGGCAGGTCTGAGCGCAGAGCGTGTGTTCTTTCCTCCGTCGGTGGGCTGCCCTTCTTGTACCCTCATATGTGTCAAGCATGCCTGGGCCACATGCTGCTGGCAGGATTGACACTTCCTCTTTGCTTCAGGTGACGGAGGACGCCCTGGTGTACAGCACTTTCCTGCTGCACAACCCCCGCCCTGTGGGAAACCTGTCCATCGTGAGGACTAACCGTGCGGAGGTTCCCATCGAGTGTCACTACCCCAGGTCAGTGTAGGACTACTTTGTTGTCTCTGGGTTGGACGCGGCTGCAGGCCAGTGGCTCAGCTTGTTGGCAGCAGCTTACGGTGTGCCTGCAGTCATGGTTATGGTCCTCAGTCCTGGGTGGGAGTGGGGAGCCTGCTGAGTTGAATCTGAGCCCCTGACACATATTGGGAGCTAACTACATCTTAGTGGAAGCTGCAGAACAGCACGGCCCTTGGGTTAGTACTATGCTGGCCCAGGCCCTCCTCAAAGTTCAGCAACAGTCCTTCAATAGTACTGCTATGGTAGGTAGGTCCATGCTCCAGCCTGCGCCTGCAGCCTGCTCTCCCTATTGCCCTCCAGCCCAGGCAACTGGAGCTCAGGGCTTGGCTCAAAGGGAGCCATACAGATGGGCTCCTAAGGTCCAACAGATTGGACAAAGGTGTTCAGGTCTCCTCCCTGAGGACCAAGCAGGATGGGGGAGGCTTCCATCCAGGGTTACATGACAGCCACTATGAGAGACAGGTGGGAGCTAGTGAGACCAGCTGTGGGGCTGGAGGAGCAAGAGGAGGTGAGGCAGACCAGTGGCAGCAGGGGTGTGGAAGTCCAGCTGGAGGGAGCCAAGAACCCGGGAGTCTAGCGTCTAGATGACAGGAGATGAGGGAGTCAAAAGCAAGATGTCTAGCTGGCAAAGCCCTCCTGAGACCACAGCTGTCTCTGACCTCAGTGGGTTGATCTGATACTGTTGGCTCCTCTGGCTACAGACAGTGCTGGGGTGACCTACCCTAGGCTGGGACACTTTAATCAGGCTCCAGATGCTTTATCAATAGATGCATCACTTGGAGAAACAACTTCTTCCAGCAGTGAGGCGGGCATCTTCAGACATCCCAGCCCACTTCCACGGACTTCCCTGTCACTGGCCAGGCTCACTGGCTTCTCAAGAACTGAAGGCCAAAGTTAGGCATGATGGTGCACACCTGCAGCCCCAGCACTCAAAAGGCTGAGGCAGGAGGATTGTTTGAGCCCTGGAGTTCCAGGTCAGCCTGGGCAGCATAACAAGACCCTATCTCAAAAAACAAAAGCCAGTCTGCCTCTGTCTAGAGGATGTCCTTAATGATGACTACCCTTCCAATCCCGAGGGGTGCGGTGCACCCCAGACCTGAGCACCCTGGACTAAAGCTAATAACGAACCAGATGGGCTAGAAACCAGGCTCCTGGCTTCAGGTGTGTCTGCATGCTGCAGCGCACATGTCCTCGCTGTAGGGCTGTCTGGGTGGCTCTCAGGTGAAGAAGTTCAGGAGGGGTAAGGGACAGGCTCAGGCTCCAGATGTCTTGGTCTAGCTTCCAGCCTGGGCCACCACTGAGGACCCTACAGTGGGGTAGAAACAGGATACCCAACCTTACTTGGAGGGTGGCGCTCCCTGGGGCAAGTGCAAACAGTTGTGATTATTCTCCCAGGCAGGGCAATGTGAGCAGCCAGGCAATCCTGCCCACCTGGGTGCCCTTCAGGACCACGGTGTCCTCGGAGGAGAAGCTGGTTTTCTCTCTGCGCCTGATGGAGGGTAAGCTGGTAGCTGGAGACAGGGGAGGAGGAGGAGGAGGAGGAGAAGTTCAGGCTGTCTCTAACCCCTGGCTGTGTCCCCCAGAGAACTGGACCACTGAGAAGTCATCCCCCACCTTCCACCTGGGGGAGACAGCCTACCTCCAGGCAGAGGTCCGTACCGGCAGCCACCCACCACTGCAACTCTTCGTGGACCACTGTGTGGCCACGCCCACGCCAGACCAGACCTCCTCTCCTTCTCACACCATTGTGGACTTCCACGGGTGAGGCCTGGGCTGCCTTTCCAGGGAGCTTCAGTCACAAGATAGGACAATAGCCACCTTCTCCAGCCTTTAACATCTTTCTTCACTGTTCCCTTCCAAGTTGCCTCGTGGATGGTCTCTCTGATGGCGCTTCTGCATTCCAAGCTCCCAGGCCTGGGCCGGATACTCTCCAGTTCACAGTGGATGTGTTCCACTTCGCTAATGACTCCAGAAACACGGTAATAATTCCTAAGATAGCGTCGAATAAGACTGAACTCTGAGCCGGGCATAGTGGTGCAGGCTTGTAATCCCAGTACCTGGGAGGCTGAGACAGGAGGATCACAGGTTCATGGCCAGCCTCAGCAACTTAGCAAGACCCTCTACAACTTAGTGAGACTGTTCCCAAATAGGGCTGGAGTGTAGCTCAGAGATAGAGAGAGAATACCCCTGGGTTCAATCCCCACTACCAAAAATATAAAAACTGAACTCTAGGCTTAATTTCCTACTCCTGCCACTCGCCAGCTCTCCCCTTAAGTAAATGACTTGCAGCTCTGTCCCTTTGCAAGTAACTCAAACTTATCCTTGAAAGCTTCACTAAAGCCCACCACTACTTGGTATGAGCAACACAAACTCTTAAGTAGAGCTGGGCATGGTGGCACACATCTGTAACCCCAGTACTTGGGGGGCTGAGACAGAAGGATTGCAGGTTTGAGGCCAGCCTCAGTAACATAGGGAGACCCTGTTTCAAAATAAAAAGGCTGGGGGTATAGCTCAGTGGTAGAATGCCCCTGGGTTCAATCCCCAGCACCACCAAAAAGAAGGGGGAAAAATAAAGGATGGGGAGAGTCTTGGGGTCCTAGAAATAGAAAAAGCTGCAGGGTGTGGTGGCGCACACCTGTAATCCCAGTACCTGGGGAGACTGAGATAGGATCACAGGTTCAAGGGCATCCTCAGCAAGTAGTGAGACTCATCAACCTAGTGAGACCCTGTTTCAAAAAAAATAAAACGGGCATGGTGGTACATGCTTATAATCCCAGTGCTTGGGAGGCTAAAACAGGATTGCAGGTTCAAGGACAGGCTTAGCAAGTAGTGATTCTCATCAACCTAGCGAGACCCTGTTGCAAAATTAAAATGGGGCCGGGCGTGGTGGCGCACGCTTGTAATCCCAGTACTTGGGAGGCTGAGACAGGAGGACACAGGTTCACGGCCAGCCTCAGCTACTAGTGAGGCCTTCCGCAACCTAGTGAGACCCTGTTTCAAAATAAAGAGCAAAAAATTGGGCTGGGGGTGTAGCTCGGAGGTAGAATGCCCCTGGGTTCAATCCCTGGTACCAAAAAATAAAATAAAAATGGGGCTAGGGGTGTAGCTTAGAGGTAGAATACCTGTGAGCTCAATCCCCTGTACCAAAAAATAAAAATAAGGTTGAGCATGGTGACGCACGCTTGTAATCCCAGTACTTGGGAGGCAGAGACAGGAGGATTGCAGGTTCGAGGACAGGCTCAGCAAGTAGTGAGATTCTCATCAACCTAGCAAGACCCTGTTGCAAAATAAAAATGGGACTAGGGATATAGCTTGAAGGTAGAATGCCCCTGGGTTCAATCTCCAGTACCAAAAAATAAAGTTGGGTGTGGTGATGCACGCTTGCAATCCCAGTACTCGGGAGATGGAGACAGGAGGATTCGGGTTCTCGGCCAGCCTCAGCTACTTAGTGAGACCCTGTGCAACTTAGACCCTGTTTCAAAATAAAGAATAAAAAATAGGGCTGGGGGTAGAGCTCAGAGGTAGAATGCTCCTGGGTTCAATCCCTGGACACACACACCCCTAAAACAGAGACCCAGGAGATCTAGCGAGTCTAGCAAATATCAATAACTAGTAGACAGTGAAGGACAGTAAGTCATAGTTGAATGAAGGAGTTGACCAAGAAAGGTGTCAGCCTTCCTGGAGACTTTCTTCAGGGGCAAAAAAAAAAAAAAAAAAGCCTATGAGCTTCCTATGCAGGTTAACATCTTGAACTTGATCATTGGCTTCAGAGACCATTGACTCTGGATCTAGAACCACCTGGGGGGCTTTTGAAATGGATCGCTGAGCTCTAGGAATGGATTTAGTAAGTCTAGCACAGAGCTTGCAGTTTGCATTCCTAGCAAGTTTTCAGGTGATGTAGATGCTGCTGGTCCAGGGGCCCCACCTTGATGACTACCCAGCTGGAAAGGCTAACTTGAAACTAAAAGGGATGGCCAGGGAGAGATGAGGCCCGATTCCATACCTGAGTCGGGGAGGGGTGGAGTGAGAAGCACAGGTGAGAGGACTGGCCTCTAGCCAGAAAGTGCTATGGATTCCTATAAGGAAAAAAATCAAGATGCTTTCAAACCAGTTCCCGGGGAAGGGAGAAGGGGATGTGAAGCCTAGAACAGCTGGTCAGGAAGATGTGATGAAGGCAGAGGTTTTCAATGCTGGCTCTCCACTAATCATCTGGAAAGATAATAGTGATGTTTAGGTTTGAGGACAGCCTCAGAAACCTAGTGAGACACCTGTTTCAAAACAAAGGACAGCTGGGCTTAGTGGCGCATGCCTCTAATCCCAGTACTTGGGAGGCTGAGACAGGAGGATCGCAGGTTCAAGGCCAGCCTCAGCAAGTAGTGAGACTCTCATCAACCTAGTGAGATGCTGTTTCAAAATAAAAATAAAACAGGGCTGGGGATTTAGCTCGGAAGCAGAATGCCCCTGGGTTCAATCCCCAGTACCACCAAAAAAGGGAGAGGGGATGGGTTGGCAGACTGTGGCCAGTGGCATAAAGGAAATGGAACAACTTTATTGAAGAGCTAGGCTCTATTGTGCAAAGGACAAAAGCAGTTTCCCTTGTTGGAATAAGGACTCTAAGGAGTCTGGGAACTTTTCTCTATGGGACAGATGTATAGACATCCTGACTCCTGAATGGTTTCCCTGCAGGTTCACTTGGCCACTAGGTGGTGGCCAAGGTTTGTGGCTCTACCTGAGGCTTCAGCTAGCAGGTGGCAGAATCTCCAAGCTGCTCCAGAATGGAACTGGGCGGTGTTGAAGCCCCACCTAGATTATGAAGGGGAGCTTTAACCTGGCATGGACCCAGAGCCAAACTGAGCTCTGCGTCAAAATGCCCTCTACCAGACTTGGAGGTGCAGCTCAATGGTAGAGCTCTTGCTTGCAAGCAAGAGGCTGTAGGTTTGATCCCTAGCACTGCAAAAAGAGAAAAAAAGCCCCTATGGCGAGAAGGCTTGCAGGGCAGGTGACAACTCAGCTGGATATAGAACCCTCAGCTCCCAGCAGGAGCTCATGTTGCTAGACAAGACAGATCAAGTGGCATTTCCCAGACCTGGGCCTAGGCCAGGTCTATGCAGGGGACCAGCCTGGACTTGTCACCATCGACAGATGCTTTAGGAGACAAAGGACAGATGGATAGAAGAGCCATATGCCCAAGGAGGAAGAGAAGCTCAGGAAGCTTGCCCAAGGAAAAAACCAGAAAGCTGACTCATGTCTGAAATGCAAATTCCAGAGGAGCTGGTCCAAAAGACCTCTGTCCAAAGACCTTAGGTCACAAATGACTTGCCCCCTCTCCGCAGCTGAAAAATGGGACAATACTTAGCAACTACATCCCTGAGAGGAAAAGTGGTTTGTCAACCAGTCAAGTGGCAGTCTTAGGAGCCCAGCTAAGCCGCCTGCTAGAAAGGGGTCAACTACTCACCTTGGTCTATCTAGGTGGAGGGGGGCTTTAGTGATGCTCTGTTCCCAGCCTCATTGCTGAAACTCTGACTTCCTGAGCCTAGGGCTGAGTGTGCTAAGTAACTGGGCATATTTGAGAGACCCATAAAGATTATGGATTCCATCCTCTTTTTGTGTGTGTATGGTACTGGGGATTGAACCCAGGGGCATTCTACCTCTGAGCTACACCACCAGCCCTATTTGAAACGGGGTTTGGCCAAGTTGCGGAGGGGCTTGCTAAGTTCCTGAGGCTGGTCTCAAACCTGTGATCTTCCTGTCTTGGCCTCTCAAGTACTGGGATTACCCTTTGAAGGGCTGAGGGTTATGTGAGAACTGGCACAGCCTAGAACTCGGCTGCTATTTCTTTCAGATATATATCACCTGCCACCTGAAGGTCACTCCGGCTAACCAGGCCCCAGACCAACTCAACAAAGCCTGCTCCTTTAACAAGTCCTCCAATAGGTGAGGCAACCAGGTTCTACTTCTATGTGACTGGGTAGAAACCTAATCAGAGCTCCTGCATGTTTCCCCGCAAGGCACCATCAGCAAAGCGCCTCCTGCCACAAACAAAAACCTAAACTTCTTGTCTTTCCCTCTCAGCTGGTTGCCGGTGGAAGGCTCTACTAACATCTGCAAATGCTGTGGCAGGGGAGACTGTGGCGCTCCAGGCTCTTCCTCTTCCAGCCTGCAGCTCCCTGTAGTGAGCCAGGGGCCCAAGTCCTCTTCACGAAACCGCAGGCATGGTATGTAACGGGCCAGCCACTGAGCATTTATTTTTTCCATTTTCCTTTTTCTTTCTGTAGTGAGGATTGAACTCAGGGACATTCTACCTCCAAGCTATACCCCAGCCTTTCTTTTATTTTTCTGGTACTGAAGGTTAAACCCAGAGGCATTATACCTCCAAGCTACACCCGCAGCCCTATTTCTAGTTTTGAAACAGTCTTGCTAAATTGCTGAGGCTGGCCTCGAACCTACAATGTTCCTGTCTGTCTCCCAAGTATTGGGATTACAGGCATGCACCACCATGCCCAGCTTATTCTTTGTTTTGAATCAGGGTCTCCTAGGTTGCTAAGGGTCTCAGCTAAGTTGCTAAGGCTGGCCTCAAATCTGCAATCCTCCTATCTCAACTTCTAAAGTACTGGAATCACAGGCATATGCCACCACGCCTGACTGGGCTATTCTCACTCCAAGGCACCTGCTATCACTTTGGGGTGAGTTTTTCTCCCCTGTCTCCCATTAAGGTTGCTTATCCAGGGAATGAAGTCTCAGGCTTCCTTATATAGGAATCTTGGGGCTAAGTAGGAGGGCTCTGAGCCCCTTCCCCAGTGGCAGATGGGGTAGCTTTGCTGTCATCCTGGGGTGCTCCTGAGCCATGATTGGATATGTGGGGAGAACCATGTATCTGGTAGGGCCAGATCTAGTTCAGCTCATGGAGGTAGAGCAAAACCCACAACCCGATTCCTATACCTGTAATCCCAGGACTTGGGAGGCTGAGACAGATCGATTGCAGGTTCGAGGACAGCCTCAGCAAGTAAGACACTCAGCAACCTAGTGAGACCCTGTTTCAAAATAAAAATAGGGCTAGGGGTGTAGTTTAGAGGTAGAATGTCTCTTGGTTCAATCCCTAGTACCACAAAAAATAGTGACCTTCAGGTCTCCTGTTCCTTTCACAGTCACAGAAGAAGCGGATGTCACCGTGGGGCCGCTGATCTTCCTGGGAGAGGCTGGTGACCACAGCGTGGAGGGCTGGACCTCTCCTGCTCACACCTCCATGGCGCTGGGCTTAGGCCTGGCTGCAGTGGTATTCCTGACCCTGGCTGCTGTTGTCCTGGGTCTTGCCAGGAGGTGCCACACTGCTTCCCACCCTGTGTCTGCTTCCCAATAAAAGAAGAAAGCCAGCTCTGGATGTGGTTCAGTGACTATACATAGTAATGTATATACATTAACTATACACTGGTAATGGCCACCAGGGGCAGGGTAGACTGTCCATGGGCTCAAATAGAACAAGTGTGTGTGTGTGTGTGTATGTGTGTGTTTCTGGGGATTGAGCCCAGGGGGGCATTCTACCTCCGAGCTACACCCACAGCCCAATTTTATTTTTTTTTTATTTTTTTTTTATTTTTTTTTTTGCAGTACTGGGAATGGAACCCAGGGGCATTCTATCTCTGAGCTATACCCCCAGCCCTATTTTTTATTCTTTATTTTGAAAAAGGGTCTCACTAAGTTGCGGACGCCTCACTAAATAGCTGAGGCTGGCCGTGAACCCGGATCCTCCGGTCTCCGCCTCCCAAGCACTGGGATTATAAGCGTGCACCACCATGCCCGGCTCGATTTTATTTTGAAATGGTCTCACAAGGTTAATGAGAGTCTTATTACTTGCTGAGGCTGTCCTGGAACCTGCTATCTTCCTGTTTCAGCCTCCCAAGTACTGGGATTACAAACATGCGCCACCACACCCAGCTCTCAAATAGCACAATCTAATAAGTAGGGAGCGGTGACCTGTCTAGATATTGAGTCCAGGTTGGTTTGCAAAGGCCAATCTGTATCTTCCTGGCTTTGGGCAACTTGTCCTTCCTGGGGGCAGGCCTCATTTTTTCAGGGACAACTGTATACTTTGAGAAGGCCAAGATGGAAGTTCTTGGATGAGCAGAATGGCCCAGGCAGCCTGACTCCTATGCTAGGAAGGAATCTCATGATTTTGGCCTCACAGATGTGCCTCTAGGGGTAAAAATGTAGAGGAAAGGGGATTTCAGGCAAAAAGCTGCAAGTCCAGATGTTAGAGGCCGGAGGGTCAGGGACGACTAGGTTCCCAAAAGAGGGCAATGGTTTTAGCACTCTTCCTGCCTGGCTTTCGGTGATCACCCTGTCCATGCTGGGCATGTGTGGGGTACAAACTGGCCACAGCCCAGTCATGGGCTCTGAGGGGAGCCACCTTCAGGCATAGCAGGCCTTAGGCGGGCTGGGACCTCCTTTGGTCTTGCCACTGGGAGGAGCTGCTTCTCCGCATCCCCCACCTTTGCAGCATGTTCTGCAGACCGGCTGCCTCCCTCCCCCAGGTTCTGTCACAGATCCCAGGAGTGCTGAGCAAGGGAATGGTGTAAATGGTGTCCTGGGAGCTTGCGGCCCCTCTCCAGAGGACATGGTCATGTTCCTTCTGCTGTGGGCTGTGAGTCTCCTTTCCAATGGGCTGGCTACAGTCCTGCTCCAGACCCGGGCCATTCCTTTTTTTTTTTTTTTTTTTGTGGTGCTGGGGATGGAACCCAGAGGTATTCTACCTCTGAGCTACACCCCCAGCCCTATTTTTTCTTTATTTTGAAACAGTGTCTTGCTAGGTTGCAGAGGGCCTCACTAAGTAACTGAGTCTGGCCACGAACCTGTGATCCTTCTGTCTCAGCCTCCCAAGTACTGGGATTACAGGTGTGTACCACCACGCCCGGCCTACATTTTTTTTTTTAAACAGGGTCTCACTAAATTACTGAGGCTTGCCTTGAACCTGCGATCCTCCCAAGTACTGGGATTAGAGGCATGCACCACCATGCCCGGCTTATTTCCATTCTTTTATTTTTTTGGTACTAGGGATGGAACCCAGATGCACTCTACCTCTGAGCTACACCCGCAGCCCTCCCCCTCTTTTTTTTTTCAAAATAGGTTCGAGGCCAGCCTCAGCAACTCAGAGACCCTATCTTCCTGTCTCAGCCTCCCAAGTACTGGGATTACAGGTGTGTACCACCTTGCCTGGCCTGTTCCCATTCTTAATGGGTGGAGGTCACCTTCCCTGGAGCATCCCAGCTTTTCTAGCTACCTGTTGTGCCCTTGAGGGTCCTTATGGGCAAAATGGGGCTGGTACCTGGTTGTTGAGCATAAACCAGTGGGAGCCAGAAGATGCTGAAATGCTGGCAGGACTCTTCATCTCTGGCCTGGAGTCTAGCCAAAGGCAGGGGCTCCAGTGTGTTGACTTGGGCATAGACAGATGGCTACAGTGTATCCAGAGCCAGATTTTGTGTGGCTCCAGGTCTACTGAGGACAGAATGGCCCTGGACACTCCAAGTATGGTCTGTGAACACTGGCATCCCTGGGGAATTTGTTGGAAATGCAGTTCGGGCCCCATCCAGACCTAAGAATCTGCATCTTGAATTCCCAGTTAATTCAGGTATGTGTTAAAGTACACTGGAGGTGTACTTTGGTAGAGCGCTTGCCTGGCATGGGCTAGATCCTGAGTTCTATCCCTAGCACTGCAAAATAACCTCAGCTGGGTACAGTGGTACATGCCCATAATCCCAGTACTTGAGAGGCCCAGACAGAAGGATCAGAGGTTCGAGGCCAGCTTCAGCAATTTAGCAAGACCCTGTTTCAAAATTTAAATTTTTTAAGCTGGGCATGGTGGCACACACTTGTAATCCCAGTACTTGGGAGGCTGAGACAGGAATCACAGGTTCTTAAGCCAGCCTCAGCAACTTAGACCCCGTTTCAAAATAAAAATTAAGAGCTAGGTGTGGTGGCGCACACCTGCAATCCCAGTACTTGGGAGGCTGAGACAGGAGGATCACAGGTTCGAGGATAGCCTCAGCAAGTAGTGAGACTTATCAACCTGGGGAGACCTTGTTTTCTTTTTTTGTGTGTGGGGCTTGAACCCAGGGGCGTTCTACCTCTGAGCTACAGCCCCAGCCCTATTTTTTTATTTTGAAACAGGGTCTCACTAAGTTGCAGAGGACCTCACTAAGTAGCTGAGACTGGCCACGAACCCAGATCCTCTGGTCTCAGCCTCCCAAGTACTGAGATTACAAGCGTGCACCACCACACCCAGCAAGACCTTGTTTTCAAATAACAAGCAGGGCTGGTGGTGTAGCTCGGGGATAGAATGCTTCTGAGTTCAATCCCCAGTACCACCAAAAAAAAAAAAAAATTAAAATAGGGCTGGGGGTGTAGCTCAGAGATAGAATGTCCCTGGGTTCAATCTCTAGTACCACCAAAAAACAAAGAAAAAAAAAAAACCTCTCCCTAAAGTGGGCCAGGAATTTGCAACAAGGAGGAAATGTACCCTCCTCCAGGTGGGGGTGGAGCACTTCCTGAAGGTGACAATCCTATAGCAAATCCCCAAAGCACTGTGGGGGAGATGGGTGTGGAGTGAGGAGAGAATGTGGAAGCCCACACCTCCAGTAAAGGGGGAGCCTCTGCAGTGCTCTGAGCAGGGATGGCCAGCAGCTTGAATGAACCTTCCCTGCCAGGAAGAACAACTGGAACAGCAGAGTGTGCAGCCTGGAGGCTGGGAGAAAGTGTTCAGTCTCTGGAGCCAGGCTCTCCAGGCCCCGGTTCTGGCTTCCTGCTACTTCTAGCTGGGTAGGTGACTTCATCTATTTAACAGGGTCAGCAGGATTGGTTAGGAGTTGGATGAGTAGAGCACATGGTAGAATCATGGTTCACATACAGAACTCTGGTAAAGAGCTTGGGGTTGGAGTGAGTCATTGGGGGTGTTCTCAGAGCAGGGGACCTTGACTTAGGACACTGGGGTTCTTCGTATACATGACAGAAGAGAATTTCAGCACGTGCCAGCCAGAAACACAGACAGGCTTATTTAGGAAAGCTGGAACACATTCAAGGGAGAATGTGGGCCATCTCCAGAGGGAGAGACAGCAACTCTTTGGTCTGGGGTATTAATATTTATAGAAGGACAGTAGGTAGGGGCTGGACTAGAGGAATCTGGGTGGAGTTACACAATTTTTTTTTTCCCCGCAGTACTGGGAGTTGAACCCAGGGGCATTCTACTTCCGAGCTACACCCCCAGCCCTATTTTTTATTCTTTATTTTGAAACAGGGTCTCACTAGGTTGCGGAAGACCTCACTAAGTAGCTGAGGCTGGCTGCAAACCTCCTGTCTCAGCCTCCCAAGTACTGGGATTACAAGTGTGCGCCACCACGCCCGGCTGAGTTACACAGTTTTTGTGCTGGGTTTTTTAGCACATGCAAATTGTTCTCATGTTACTGTTTTTTGTATTGGGAATTGAACCCAGGGGCATTCTACCTCCAAATTACTCCTGAAGCCCTTTTTATTTTGAAACAGGGCCTCCCTAAGTTGCTGAGGCTGGCCTTGAACCCTCATCCTGCAGTCTGTCTCCCAAGTATTGGGATTACAGGTACAGCCCATCTGCCCTCAGGTTACTTTTGTAGGCAGGGGCAGGGGTGAAGGATATGAGCTAAGCAAGTGGGCTGGGTAGTGAAGTAGTTGCTTATTTTGCATTTCAAAGGTTCATTGCAACTGAGTGCTTTTTGTTTGTTTTGTTTTGTTTTTAGGTACTGGAGATTGAACCCAGGGATGTTCTACCTCTGAGCTACACCCCCAGCCCTATTTTATATTTACTTACTTATTTTTGTGGTGCTGGGGATTGAACCAAGAGGCATTCTACCTCCAAGCTACACCTCCAGCCCTATTTCATTTATTTGAAAACAGGGTCTTGCTAAATTGCTGAGGCTGGTTTCGAATCTGCAATCCTGTCTCAGCCTCCCAAGTACTGGGATTAAAGGCCTGTGCCACCATGCCCAGCCTTATTTTTTAATTTGAAACGGGGCCTCACTAAGTTGCCTAGGGTCTTGCTAAATTGCTGGGGCTGGCCTTGAACTTGCAATCCTCCTGTCTCCCAAGTACTGGGATTATAGGCTTGCTCCACCACACCCGGCTGACTCAGTTCTTTTGAGACTCACTGTATCTTTCTTTTTCTGTCATTCCCAAATTCCTATCCCAAGATAGCCTGTGTCACATCCCACTCCAGTCCTACCCTTGCCAGAGTCTCCTTTACCTAGCATTGTCCTCAGTTCACTTGCGTGTGTTGGAGGGGTGTTTCTTTTAGGGCGGTATTGAGGACTAGCTTTCAGGTACCACTTGGAATCCAGCCTGTGTTCCCCGAGAACTGTAAGCGCATGGTGCTCTCAGGACTTGCAGGAGACCATTCCTCAACAAACACCCATCTGTTTCTGTCCTCAAGTTTCTGGGTGTTGTAACATCCTCAGAACTTGTCCTTCATTCCACTCTGTCCTTGGCAGGCAGAGGAAGTGGCTGAACTGGGCTGGGGAGGAAGTGTGACTAGGATGTGACCCTGAACATCAGCTCCAGCCAGGTCCTGATGGGCGGCAGCTCAGCAGGGAAGCTGTCTCCATCACCAGGAGATGTGACCTCCAGCACTGATGTCAACAGCTCCCCTTCCTGCCTCTGGGTGGAGCTCCAGTGGCACGGGAAGGGAATTGGCAGGCAGCTGGAGGGTGTCTTGACTTCCAGAACTTAAACCTCCTCTTTCCCTCATGGTTGGGGCAGTTTCCTTGCCCCATCTTCGCCAAAAGGCAGAGAAATGATGAGGCAGTTTCCCCTTCCAGCCTACGAAAACTCAGTCCATCAACACATCCTGTGTGGTTTTAAAATTTTGCCTTTGTGCTTCCTAGTAGCCTGGGGGAAAAGGGGAAATGAGATGTCAAAGGACTATACAAATACATAATGAAATGCCAAAGATCTTGTTTAACTTATTCATTAAAATGTTAAAAGGGGGGGTTAGGTGTGTGCTGCCAAACTGGTTCAAAGAAGAATCCACAGGGCAGAAATCTATTGCAGCTCTACTGAAAGGAATGTGGGGGGGGGAATGGTTTCCCTCTACCCTTCTAGGATTTTTTTTTGTTTTATTTTTGGTACTGGGGATTGAACCCAGGGGCATTCTACCTCTGAGATACACCCAGCCCTATTTTATTTTATTTTATTTTATTTTGTTTTGTTTTGTTTGAAACAGGGTCTCACTAAGTTGTGGAGGGCCTCACTAAGTTGCTGAGGCTGGCTGGGAACCTGTAATCCTCCTGTCTCAGCCTCCCAATGTGAGAATATAATCAGATTTTTTCTATCAAAGAAATAGCTTGACTTAAGCTCCCTTTGTGTGTGTGTGTGTGTGTGTGGTACTGGGGATTGAACCCAGGGGCATTCTACCTCCGAGCTACACCCCCCCCCCAGCCCTATTTTTATTCTTTATTTTGAAACAGGGTCTCACTAAGTTGAGGAGGGCCTCACTAAGTAGCTGAGGCTGGCCACAAACATGCAATCCTCCTGTCTCTGCCTCCCACGTACTGGGATTAAAAGAGTGGGTCACCACGCCCAATTTAAGCTCCCTTTTGTAAAACTGCCTTTTTTTGCGGCACTGGGGATTGAACCCAGGGGCATTCTACCTCCGAACTCCACCCCCAGTTCTATTTTTTATTCCTTATTTTTTGAAACAGGGTCTCACTAACTCGCAGAGGGCCTCTCTAAGTAGCTGAGGCTGGCTGCCAACCTGTGATCCTCCTGTCTCAGCCTCCCAAGTACTGGGATTACAAGTGTCCGCCACCACGCCCGGCTAAAATCACCATTTTGTAACCTCATGTGTGCTCATATTTTCTGTCAGTTTACATCTCCTGAGAATTGCAAATGCCAACCCCTCCCCTAGCATCCCCTTCAGTCAGTGGCAAGAAGATTGTGCAGCCAAGCTCCCACCAATAGGAGCACAGCACAGGAGCCTTGTGCTGAAAGTAAAATATCCAGCAGTTTTCTACCATATTCTTTTTTTTTTTTTTTTTTTTTTTTGGCACTGGGAATTGAACCCGGGGCATTCTACCTCTGAGCTATACCCTCAGCCCGATTTTATTTCTTATTTTGAAACAGGGTCTCACTAAGTTGCAGGGGGCCTCTTGCTGAGGCTAGCTTTGAACCTACAATCCTCCTGTCTCAGCCTCCCAAGTACTGGGATTACAAGCATGTGCCACCATGCCCGGCTTCTACCATGTTGTTCTTGCCTACCTAACTTTACTGGTGGCAGGATCCCTTTATTCAAAAAGTAAACTGACCTTGCTGAGCCATTTTCAAATATATGTCTTTTCTTATGACATCTTGGAAATTTATTTCTAACACCAAGTACAGGGATTACAGGCATGTACCACCATGCCTGTAATCCTAGGCTCTTTTTAGGATGTGAGTTAAATTAAGCCCAACACAGTGGCACACGCCTGTAATTCCAGTACTTGGGAGGCTGAGATGGAAGGATTGCAGGTTCGAAGCCAACCTCAGTAACTTAGCAAGACTGAGACTATTTCAGAATTCGAAAAAGGGTTGAGGGTATAGCTCAGAGGTAGAATGCCCCTGGATTCAGTCCCCAGTACCAAAGTAAAATGAATTGACATGACAGATTACAGGAGAAAAACCATTTTAATTATGTGCACATGCAAGCCAGGCATGCATGGTGGTGCACACTTGTAATCCCAGTACTTTGGAGGCTGAGACAGGAGGATCGCAGGTTCGCGGACAGCCTCAGCTACTTAGTGAGGCCCTCCACAACTTAGACCCTGTTTCAAAATAAAGAATAGCCGGGCGTGGTGGCGCACGCTTGTAATCCTAGTACTTGGGAGACAAAGACTGGAGGATCCGGGTTCGCGGCCAGCCTCAGCTAACCTGCAACTTCGTGAGACCCGGTTTCAAAATAAAGTATAAAAAATAAGACCGGAGGTGTAGCTCAGAGGTAGAACGCCCCTGGGTTCAATCCCTGGTACCGCAAAAAAAAAAAAAAAGAATAAAAAAATAGAGCTGGGGGTGTAGCTCAAAGGCAGAATACCCCTGGGTTCAATCCCCAGTATTGAAAAAAAAAAACAAAATTATGGGCCGGGCGTGGTGGCGCACGCTTGTAATCCCAGTACTTGGAAGGCGGAGACCGGAGGATCCAGGTTCTTGGCCAGCCTCAGCTACTTAGTGAGGCCCTCCGCAACTTAGTGAGACCCGGTTTCAAAATAAAGGATAAAATATAGGGCAGGGGGTATAGCTCGGAGGTAGAATGCCTCTGGGTTCAATCCCTGGTACCACAAAAAAAAAAAAAAGAAAAAAAATTATGTGCACATACACAGGAATCCCACAACACATGAGGCTCTGTAGAGGGTCAGATGATTGAACGCAGCATCCTGAGCTACAGAAAGGAATAGGGGTTTGAGGTTTCTGGGGGACTGTGGCAAACAACTCATGGGAGAGTGAGGGAAGGAAAAGAAGGTTGTCTTGTTCTGCAGAAAGGTTACTCAGGTAATAAAAGTTGTCAAGAGAAGCTTGCCTTCTGATAGGTACTTTTACTAAGGTAGATTTCCTTTTTCCTTTATTAATGTAAATTTATTTTACAAAAGGACAGCAGACCTGGTGAGGTGGTGGCTGGCCTCTAATCCCAGCTACTTAGGAGGCTCAGGCAGAAGGATCATAAATTCAAGGCCAGCCTGGGCAATTTAGTGAGATAGTATCTCATGAAATGTTAGATTTATCAGAATAAAATAAAAAGGACTAGGGATGAGCCAGGCACAGTGGCACAGCCTGTTTGTAACTGCGGCCTGCTTCTGACCTTGCTAACAGATGGCCTTTTTAAAAGCTGATATTTTTCCTCCTGTCCTTCTCCTTCTCCCACTTGTTAACAAGGAACAGGCTCTTATCAGTTTACTGACCAAAGGAGTGAAGACTGGACACCTGGCACCTGTGAATCTAAGAAAGCACTAACTCAAGGACGACTTAGACATGAATTGTGTCTTTTGGCAAGCCCATGTGACCCTGAAGAGCGAACTCTTAAAAGGGACTTGATTCCTTTGTTCAGGAAGAATCCAGGGTTTTGATTCTGAAGTGTGTGTGTTACTGAGGATGGAACCCAGGGGCATTCTACCTCCAAGCTACACTCCCAGCTCAATTTTATTCTTTTATTTTGAAACAGGGTCTCACTAAGTTGCAGAAAGCCTCACTAAGCTGCTGAGGCTGGACTTGAACCTGCAATCCTCTTGTCTCCGCCTCCCAAGTTGGTTCTGAACACTTAAGTTCAGCTGGTTTTTCCTGTTTGCTAGCAAATCAATACATTTCTTTTTCCTTCTTTCCAAAGGCTTGTCCCAATGATTTGATTTGGCAAATTGGGGCAGGTACTGGGATTCGGTTTCATGTTGTCCCAGTAATTGGGAGCCTTGAGACAGGAGGATCACAGGTTTGAGGCCAGCCTCAGCAACTTAGTAGACTCTATTTCAAAATAAAAAATAAAAAGGGCAGGGGGTGTAGCTGGAGGTAGAATGCCCCTGGGTTCAATCCCCAGTACCAAACAAACAAAAAGGGCTGGGGGTGTAGCTCAGTGGGATAGTAACTTCCTAACATGTGTGAGGTGCTGAGTTCGATTTCCAGCATGGGGGAAAAAAGACAGTGGTTTGACTACTGTGTATGCAGTTTCTCAAAATAACCAGCTCAAAATATGCTGAAGTATATTTTAGAGTGATATATTCTGGCCTCCAACAGTCCTATTTTGGGGTGATGTGTCCTAAGCCCCAACGAGAATCATGTTCAGTATTGTAACAGGGACTTAGAGGCTGCTAAAAGCACTGACTCTTCACTTGGACTGCAGATGCCCGATGGAAACTGAAAGCAGGATAAAGCCTGGTATCCTGCTTCATTTCTTTCTTGTTTGTTACCTTTTTTTTTTTTTTTTTTTTTTTGCGGTACTGGGAATTGTTCTACTGGGGTAGAACAGGGGCATTCTACCTCCGAGCTACACCCCCAGCCCTATTTTTTATTCTTTATTTTGGAACAGGGTCTCGCTAAATTGCGGAGGGCCTCACTAAGTAGCTGAGGCTGGCTGTGAACCTGGATCCTCTGGTCTCCGCCTCCCAAGTACTGGGATTACAAGTGTGCGCCACCACTGCTGGCTTTTGTTTGTTACCTTAAACATTGAGTCAGATCCCTGCTCAGCTCTGCAGTGGATGTAATTACTGAAAGACTAAAAACTGGAAGTATGAAGTTGATTAGCCCTAAATTTATCTAACCTCTCTCTCATCTCCCTTCAAGGCTGAAGGCACCCACATCAATAGCTAAAGTATTTTCAAGATTTGCAGGAGCCGGGCGTGATGGCTCACACCTGTAATCTCAGTAATTGGAAGGCTGAGACAAGAGGATTGTAGGGTTGAGGCTAGCCTCAGCAACTTAGTGAGGCCCTCAGCAACTTAGTGAGACCCTGTTTCCAAATAAAAATTAGGACTGGGGGTGTAGCTCAGAGGTAGAATGCCCCTGGGTTCCATCCCCAGTACCACACACACAAAAAACGATTTGCAGGGACATAATAATCAGCAGGTTACCAATTGCCAGCTTTTATAATGTACTAATCCAGAGCCTTGGAGAGCACCCAGAAGTCTCCAGTCATTGTGCTACACCTTCCAGGGACAGCAAGCCTTGCAGACAGATCGCCCCATGATGAGAAAGCTCCCCTAAGTGGGAGCAGTTACCCCTTGACAGGAACTGAGGCTGGCCCAAAGCAGGAGCAGTCATCTCATGATGGCAACCCAATGGCCTCAAGTGGAAAGGACTTCTCCAGGCCCTCCCAGAACCAGGCCCGAGATAACCGTCAACCAGACCACTGTTTGGCCAAGACTGCTTCATTATACAGACCTCTCCCATGCCCCTTCTCTGTTTTAAGCATGAAGCTCATGTCAGTACCCCAGAAGACCCCAGACTTGAGGACATTTGATTCCCCTTGTCTTCTTGATATAGCTTTTTTTTTTTTGGTACTGGAGATTGAACCCAGGGGCATTCTCCAGGCTATACCCCCAGCCCTTTTAATTTTTTATGTTGAAACAGCATCTTGCTAGGTTGTTGAGGGCCTCACTAAGTAGCTGAGGCTGGCCTCGAACCTGAGATCCTCCTGTCTCAGCCTCCCAAGTACTGGGATTACAGGTGTGTACCACCATGCCCAGTTCCTTTCTTGCCTTTTTTTTTTTTTTTTCAGTACTGTGGATTGAATCCAGGGGCATTCTACCTTCGAGCTACACCCCCAGCCCTATTTTTTATTCTTTATTTTGA
>PVJS01024455.1:0-13899 GCA_004027185.1 Glis glis
CCTCCGCGCTACGCCCCTGGCCCTATTTTTTATGCTTTATTTTGAAACCGGGTCTCACGAAGTTGCGGAGCGCCTCACTAGGTAGAGAGAGAGAGACAGAGAGAGAGAGAGAGAGAGAGAGCGAGAGCTGAGGCTGGCCTCGAACCCGGATCCTCCGGTCTCCGCCTCCCAAAGTACTGGGATTACAAGCGTGCGCCACCACGCCCGGCTGATATTCTCCTTCTTTAAAGACCAAATAATTATTTCAAAAGCCAACTTGTTGATATGTCTATTAAAACATCATCATATAAAATTTTCAGAATTAATTGAGTTTTAAGTCAAATTTGCAAAACATCTCCAGCAAAGAGATGAATTTCAGAAGCATAAAATTCTAACCTGTTCAGGCCTTTTGACAAGGCCGGGGTAAAACTCAGTATTTTCTGACCCTGAAATCTTTACAAAAAAGGAATGCAGAATCATATATATTACATTAGAGGAATAGCACAGATATTCAACTATACTCTGACTAAACTATTCCCTCTTACAAGATGTCACTTTTTAATATAGTACCATTGCCTCCATACAGACTGACTCCAAGATGGCAGTTAAGCCTTCACAGTGTCAATCTTTGCTTCTGTGTGTTTACTAGCCAAGGGCTTTAAAAAGTGTGGGGAGAGGGTGGGGAAGGTGGTAAGCTATTTATAAATTGGAAGGTCTTTTGCATTTATCTAGGAATATAGATATTATCAATATGTGATTAAATTACTGCACCAGTTTTCCTGGAGGATTTGTATGTTTATTGCTTTTTTGTAAGACATTTATCCAGCTCTCTCAGTTCCGATCTCTTTCTTGCATGAATTCACACGTATTAAATGCAAGTGTCTTGCTTGTCTGATATATGTCATTTGCATTATTTGAAACCCTGAAGCCCCAAATTTTCTTGGTATCTGTACAATTCAAAACCAAAATTATGTAGTAATATATTTTAGGAATAAGGCAATATTTTATGAAATATATGTATATAAATCGCGTATACATATATATGCACAATAAGTAGTTCACAAGCCACCTTTTCAATTTTCCTTTTGAATTTTAAGGGTAAAGTTGGAGGGAAACATTTACTTTTGAAGAAAGCACAGGCTTTAAATTATTATCATTCATAGCCTGAGAATTATTCTTTGATACCTATTGTGCTCACAGGAAATTGTATATATTATAAAGTTACAGCAGTCTTTACTCTAAAAGCTTATGCTTTATATATTTTTAAATTATCTTCTTAGTGCATTGCAATTATATATCATAGTGAGGTTCAATGTGACAGAAGCATACATGCACACTGCTCATGGTATATTTCCCTTCATATCCCACTCCACTCCCTCCTCCTCCTCCCTCTCTACCCATGTTAGTGAAATTGGTAGTTATATAGATATAACTTAAATATATATATAATTATATATATATAATTTTATATGGTATTGAGGACTTAACCTAGGGGTGCTCTACCTCTGATCTACACCCCAGTCCTATTTTATTTTTTAATTTGAAACAGGGTCTCCCTAAGTTGCTGGGGTTGGCCTCAAACCTGCGATCCTGCTGTCTCAGTCTTCCAAGAGCTGGGATTACAGGTTTTTGCAACCATTCTTGGCAAAGCTTACACTTTAAAGAATAAAAATGAGTAAAATAAACATTAGCTCAGATGTATATCTCTATGTATGAGGAATTTGCCACAGTATGAATCAATGTACGTAAACTCATTAACAGTGATAATAACAACAGAAAACCCAACTGAGCACTCACAGTGTGCTGCAGAGCTGGAAGCTACTTTTTAAGGTTAAGGGATGATCAGTGCTGGTGTGTGTGTGCCCTAGTGTGTGGGACTAAGAACCAGTTATATGCCAGGCAAATTCCTACTGGACTGAAGTTCTTTATCTAAAGAAGATAGACAGAAAATTAGAATTGGAATACGATGTAAACAGGATGCAGAAATGTAGAGGATGCACAGGACCCAGCGACTCCAGAGGGGGAGCTTTTAAAGCAGTTTGAGAGGCAAAAGGGAAACACTGAACTCGGTCTTGAAGAGTATGTGGAAGAGTGGCTCTGGAGGTAGGGATGCCTCTGTGTCAGAGGGAGCAGCATGTTTGTAGGTAGAAAAGCAAGACAGAACTATATAGAAGTGTGAGTATCTCAGCACAGTGGCCTATGTCGCTGCAGGGAATGACAAAAGCTGGGACAAAATTATCCTGGGCAGCAGATGCCATGGGAGGTTTATCCAGATACCTGTCCTTCCTTCAAGTTCTCATTAAAATGCTAGCTCCTCCACAAAGCATTTCCTGATCCTTCCAGTGAGAGGTGATCTCTCCCTCCCTGGAGCTGGTAGAGAACATTCTTCAAATTGTTCTTTTGGCATTCCCCACATATTCTATTGGAATAGGTCATAGAAGCAAGAGGGTAGGAAACTAGGATTCAGAAGGCAAAGTGTCTACTCCCAATTTGAAACTTAGCAGTAGTCTATTTGCCTTGGGGCAGACCTGTTAACCTTATTTTCCTTACCTATTAACTCTGTGTAATAATACTTACAGACATTTGCCCCACAGGGTTATTATGAGTAGAAGAAAGTAGCTTTAGAAATTGTGAAGTGTTACCTGAGTTGTTTGAGTTTAAATTGAATAGTTCAGGAGAGTGTACAAACCTTAAAAAGGAAAAAGATTTGGTTCCTAGGAGTGATGGATAGTAATTTGCCATTTATAAACCAAAAACTTTTTTTTTTTTGCGGTACCGGGGATTGAACCCAGGGGTGTTCTACCTCCTTGCTACATCCCTGGCCCTAGTTTTTTTATACTTTATTTTGAAACCGGGTCTCACGAAGTTGCGGAGGGCCTCACTAGGTAGGTAGAGAGAGAGAGAGAGAGAGAGAGAGAGAGAGAGAGAGAGGAGGCTGGCCGCCAACCCAGATCCTCCGGTCTCCGCCTCCCAAAGTACTGGGATTACAAGGGTGTGCCACCACGCCCGGCCCAAAAACTTTTAAGATGTATTTACATCCTTTGTGTGTGTGTGTGGGGGGGGATGCTGGGGATGGAACCTAGGGGCATTGTACCTCTGAGCTACACTTCCAGCCCTATTTTATTTTTTATTTGGAAACAGAGTCTTGCTAAGTCGCTGTGAGCCTCATCACGTTACTGAGGCTGACTTTAAACTTGCGATCCTCCTGTCTCAGCCTCCCAAGTACTGGGATTACAGGCATGTGCCACCATGCCTAGCTTCAATCATTACTTCTTTAAGGAAACCTTCCTTCAGTCCCTCTCCCTAATGAGCTGATGTCCCTTCCTTTTGGTGCAGAGACAGGAGCACTGCTGTCATATTGTAATTGCCACATAGCACCCTCTTCTTATCTCCCATTTTTCAGCTTCCTTTGCTTGATATATCTGCACTTCCTGATTAGAAAACATCAAAGTAGACCTTGGACTTCTTTTCTTTACCTGCAGGCACCTCCTAGTTCATCTCCTCTGGTTCCATGACTTCAACGCCACACCCTATTTATGGTATGAATGTTCAATTTATGTATTTAGCTTTTCCTTTTACCTGAGCGTCAGATCAAATATCCATCTAGTGACTATATACTTTCACCTGATTGTTTAATAGACATTTCAAGGACAATATGTTAAAAAATGAACTACAAAGTCAGGTGCGGTGGTGCATGCTTGTAATCCTAGTACTTGGGAGACTGAGACAGGAGGATCGCAGGTTTGCAGCCAGCCTCACCAACTTAGTGAGGCCATCCACAACTTAGTGAGACCCTGTTTCAAAAATTTAAAAAAATAGGGTTAGGGGTGTGGCCAGAGGTAGAATGCCCCTGGGTTCAATCCCCAGTACCACACAAAAGAAAACAAAAAGAACCATGAATGTCTCTCTTCCTGTCTTGCTTATTTTAAATGGTACCGCTGTTCATTCAGATAGTTGGCCTGAACCACTTGAAGTCATCATCTATACCTTCCCTTCTTCCCACATCCAAGCCATCGCCCATTCCCACTGACTCTCCTGTGAAACGCACCCCGAACACGACATCTTCACTCCGCCACTGCTGCCGTTTATGTGGTCAGAGCCACCATCCTCTCTTGCTTGGATTCCTGCTTTCGCCTTCAAAACAGTTTCCTTGCCTCCACTATTATGCTTGTAGTCTGACTGCCACAAAATAGCCATCATGGCCTTTAATTTAAAAATAGAAGGCAGATCAGATCACTGTCTTAAAAATTAGAATGAAATCTAAAATTCCGATAGGGCCAACATGACCTTGGGGCCTCTCTCATCGTGCTGCCGACCACTCTACTTCCTGTCCACCTCCCTTCCTGGCTCTCTTCATCCTTGCCTTCAGCAGCAGGGCTGAGCTATGCACTCAGCTGGGATCACCTAGCTCATCCTACGTGACGCTCTCTGATGAACGTGCCTGCAAGTGTGGACTGTCACTCATCTCATGACCCAGTCTGTCCTAAAAACAAGAAGATCAAAAAAAATAATTTATCTTTGTGGCATAATATTTTCCTTTTAGAAATGTTCTCCCTTGTGCCTTGAACCATACTTCACCACCAGTAATGTTAGGAAAGTTTGGCTGCTCAGGGGCTTCATCTCAGATTAGAAAGTACCAAAAAAGTCAAAAGTAGTGTCAGTCACACAGCAGTGTTTTTTAAGGTTCCAGTTTCTAAAACTTCCAGTTCCTAAGTAACTTTTTCTTTATTATATCACAGTTCAGGGCTGGGCAACCAGAGACTCTGAAGGTGAGTGGACAGGGAAAAGATGTGTATTTCTTGTTGATAATATGCCAGCACATAACTAAGCTGTAATAGATAAATGCTCCTTCGTGTTATAGATTTAGAGAATCACAGGCCAGCACTGCATAATGCTGAAATGTCAGGTGCTATTACCCTCCAAATAGACTTGCTGCCGTCACTCTCTCTAAATGTTCCAAAACTGAGCTGAAGAAAATGAAGACAACCAATAGAGGTACATTTTTTTTTTTTTTGGTACTGGGGATTGAACCCAGGGGCATTTTACCTCCGACCTACACCCCCAGCCCTATTTTTTATTCTTTATTTTGAAACATGGTCTTGCTAAGTTGTGAAGGGCCTAAGTAGCTGAAGCTGGCCATGAACCTGGATCCTCTGGTCTCAGCCTCCCAAGTACTGGGATTACAAGCGTGCGCTACCATGCTCAGCCGAGGCAAATTTGATGTGTGTAATTGAAAGAAAGCATCATGTAAGATAGAAAAGTACTTTCTACTATAGAGTAAAGATGCAAAATAAAAATAAAATAGGGCAGAGGTAGAATGCCCCTGAGTTCAGTCCCTGGTATCACAAAAAAAAAAGTCTAGCAATAGCTAAATCTTTTTATTCCAACACTACAGAGAATAATGTTTTTCTTGCATAATAAAATTTACTATTATTTTATTATTTTTAATTTAGAATTTGGTATAGATGTATATACACAAATTAAAACACATACTCAGGAATTAAAACACATACTCAGGGATATGCATATAAATTACATTCTTACTAGATAATACTACTTCTACTTCATAAAAGTTACTTTCCCAAATTCTTTGCAGACATTGAATGTGAATTTATGAATGGAAAGAATTTACTTTCAAAATATATGACATGTTATATCTCTAAGATAAGATATAAGAGGCTGGCTTCAAACCTGTGATTTTCTTGTCTCAGTCTCCCAAGTACTGGGGTTGAAGTTCTGTGCCACCGTGCCTGGCTAAATGTCTAATATCTTAGAGATATAACATGTCATATATTTTGAAAGTGTGTATGTGTGATACCGGGGATTGAAACTAGGGGCATCCTACATCTGATAAGATATCTAAGATGTCTTATGATATCCAATATAACATAAGACATCTTAGAGATATAACATGTCATATATTTTAAAAGTGTGTGTGTGTGTGTGTGTGTGTGTGTGTGTGTGTGTGTGTGTGTTACTGGGGCTTGAAACCAGGGGCATCCTACATCTGAGTTACACCCTAAACCCTTTGTATTTTTTTTTATTTTGAAACAGGATCTCCCTAAGTTGCTGAGGGTCTCAGTAAGTTGTCAAGACTGTCCTCATACCTGTGACCCTCCTGTCTCAGCCTCTCAAGCACTGATATTACAGGCAACTGCCACTATGCCCAGATGTATCCCTAACATATTAGTTCATCTATTAAAAATTTTTAAAATATTATTTTTAATTATATTAAACATATTTAGGTCAAATATGACATATTATCACACATATACATTCCTTCTCAAAAAACCCACCTAAGAGATAATAATCAAGTGTCCAGTGGTCCACTGGGGACCAGAGATTTATTTTTATTGCAGAAGTATAACAAAGATATACTAGATATGAAAACAAGAGGAAGGCTATGATTGAGACAAAGGATAAAAATAGATAAATAAAACAAATGCCAGAATTAATTAATATTTGTTGGTACTGGGGATTGAACCCAGTGGCATTCTACCTCCAAGCTATACCCCAAGCCAGATTTTAGATTTTATTTGGAAACAGAGTCTCACTAAGTTCTTGAGAGCCTCCCTAAGTTGCTGAGACTGGCTTCAAACCTGTGATTCTCCTGTCTCAGTCTCCCAAGTACTGGGATTAAAGGTTTGTGCCACCATGCCTGGCTAAATGTCTGAATTTTGAATGCTGAAACTACCACTCCCCTCCTGTCTCTTTTTGATAGGAAAGCAGATGCTTCCATGACAGGAGACCTGATGATTCTTCTGATAAACTGGTTATACCCTGAGGAAAGACCTCAAGGTGCATCTGTGAGCCTCAGTAGAAAGGACTGCTTACCACTCAACCCCCCTACAATGAAGCTCCATACTTAATAAGCTTCACTCCTGTTCTCAGAATGTCTAATCAACTTTTTAGTGTCTCACACTCGACTAGTTACAAGCCCTGAGATATTTCCAGAAGTTTTTTGAATAAACTAGAGAAACAAAAACAAATGATCAAAATAAATAAATGAATCATGATCCCCAGGAAATAGAGATTATATAAGAATTGGAAGAAAACTGAAAAATATACATTGAATACCTTTAGAGACTAAGATAAGGCACTGTATTCCAAAGATTAGGATGCAATTAAAAAGAAGAGAGAGTTATAAGAAAATTAAAATAACAATGGCCAATAAAAAATAAGTTAAAGGTATATACCGCAGACATCTCCCCCAAAAGCAAACAATAAAATTCAAATAGGAGAAATAAGATGAAAGAAATCACAGTGGAATGACCAAAACAGAAAATGGAGAACCAATGACACTAAATATAATACTAGAGAATATCCAGAGCTAAAAGTAAAATTTCAAGATAGAAAAGACCTGAGAGTTTAACAATAAATTAAAAGGAAAATCTTCATTGTGAAAACAATTGGTCAGATCATAAGAAACCAGATCACAAGAGATAAAGAGTAGATACTACTAAAAGTATTTTAAGGGGTAGGAAGGAAATACACACACACACACACACACGCACACACACACACTCAAGCTCATACTTATTCACTCAACTACACACATAAAAGAGCAGATAACAGAGGTAATAGTTGGGATCAGATTTCTCAATAGGGGGGAGAAAAAATTGGAATATTGGCTTAAAATGCCTACTGAAAAATGATTTTTCAACATAGAATTTTACACCAAAACAAATTATTAGCTATGAAGACAGAATAAAGACAGTTTCAAATATTGATGACTTAAAATTTTTCCTAAATCGCAGAATACCTAGAATATCTTGGGAAACCTCACACTAAAGCCCAGGAAAATAAATATCCAAAGGATGAGAAATACATAAGAATCAGAAATACAGAGTCTAACACAAGTAGTAAGTTAATAGACATCCGTAATGATATCAAGTAATATAGCAAATAATATTTCCTGTGTATCATGTTCCAAGTTACAATAGGACAAGCAAGCGCAATACAAAATTTTCTACCTTGGCACCATCTTTGAATGACATATTTTCTTTAAAATATTTTACCGCTTTGATACTCAAAAATAGCTCACTGTTTCTTTACTTCACATGTCTCTGCAAACTGAGTTTTAAGAGTTTTGGGGTATAGTTATTGGCTATTTTCCATCCATTGCTCAAAGAGCTTTTCAAAATCTGTTTCTTGTTTGAGCCGGAGCAGCTTAGAGAGTTGCTTGTATTGACTTACACCTTGAGAGCAAACTATAAACCTGGGCTGGGGACTTAACATGACAGCAAACCCATCACGTTAGCATGTTGACTGTACAGCTATTGCTGATGATATGGCTACTTTATCACCTGGTATTCTCTTATGAGGAAGTCATATACCTAGATTCTGAAGCAATTGCACTGTTGCTATCTTATGAACACAGTTTTATATTCACCTTTTAATTTTTTTTTTTTTTGCGGTACTGGGGATTGAATGCAGGGGCGTTCTACCTCCGCGCTACACCCCCGGCCCTATTTTTTATACTTTATTTTGAAACCGGGTCTCACGAAGTTGCAGAGGGCCTTCACTAAGTAAAGAGAGAGAGAGAGAGAGAGAGAGAGAGAGGGAGAGAGAGAGAGCTGAGGCTGGCCGCGAACCCGGGTCCTCCGTTCTCCTCCTCCCAAAGTACTGGGATTACAAGCGTGCGCCACCACGCCCGGCCACCTTTTAACTTTTTTGTTCATGATTTTTTGATATATAGAATTTTTTAAAATGATACACTGTCAGATATGTTCTAAGTCTTAGGTGATACTTTTGAATTTTTTGATCTTTAGAAAGCTTTTCTTTTCATTTTTCAAATAGGATATTTGCCTTTTTTCTTTATTTTTAATAGTTCAATTTAGTATACTTGTTAAGTTTTTAATCCATAATTTATTTTGTTGTATAGTATGTAAAGGATATACCTACACATTTTTCTAAATAGCTAATTTATTCATCCATTATTTATTTAATAAAACGTCTTATCCCAGATAATTTGAAAGTCTTCTTTTATAATATGTTATACTCTTGGGAATAGAGTCCATTTCAGAGTTCTCTGTTCAACTGGTTTATCTTCTGGTTCCAGTAAACATTGTTTTAATTACCATAATTCTGAATTTGGTTTAAATTATTTATTGTATGTGTCCTTTCTGACCTTTCTCCTAGTTGAAAATGCTTACTCTTTTTCCCTCTTTTCTCTTCTTCCTACATTTTAAAATAATTTTGTGGGTGTTAGAAAAAAACCTCATTTTAATTTTGTGATTATATTAAATCTATAACAATTTGAAATAAATGTCACATTTACTGGAATGAGTTGTGATTAGAAGAGCATATTGTGCTTTGTCATTTATTCAAATCTGCTTCTCTATGCTGAAGTAGTTATGTAGTTTATATCTCTCTGACCTATGTACTGTTTGTTAAGGATAGGTATATTATTTGTTTATTTATTTTAATAGTATATAGGAAAGCAATTCATGTTTGTGTGTCTGTTGTACAGAGGAGGCACTGTGCCCCAAATCATTAGTTTTTGAGTCAGCCAGATCTGTCATCAAATACCAATGGATCTTTGGTACTATCTTCCTCATTTATGCAGTGACTCTTTGTGAAAGCTGCTTAGTCCACTGCCTGATTCACAGGAACTCCTTAATAAAAGGTAGCTGCTATAATACCTTAGCATCACCATTGTCATCTCACTGTCCCATACATTCATTAATTCTGAGATTTAAAATATTATTTTACATTTTGTAGGTATATGAGCAGAGCATCTCCAGTAGCAATAATTATATTTTCTAAAAACCTACATTTCTTCTTTCTTGGCACATGTGTTAGATACAACTTTCAGAACAATATTGAATAATAGTGATTATGGTATATATCCTTGTCTCAACTTTTATTTTGTGGAAATATTTTAAAAATAAACCATTAAGAGCTGGGCGTGATGACACATGCCTTTAATCCTAGTACTTGGGAAGCTGAGACAGGAAGATTGCAGGTTTGAGGCCAGTGTGCAGTAACTTAGTGAGACCCTGTTTAAAATAAACAAATGGGCTGGGGGAGTAGTGCAGTGGTAGAATACCCCTGAGTTCAATCCCCAGTACCACACACACAAAATTAAATAAATAAATAAAAAATTTAAAAATAAACCAGTAAGTAGGACTTGTACTTCTTGTTTTAAGATTAATATTCTCAATTATAATTATTAATATTTATCATAGACCACTTTTTTCCTATGATTTTTAAACAGATTTATATTGAGATTTTAGAATACCCTTTTACACCACTTTGACATAATTAACTTTTTCATATCAGATATAGTTATATACTATATTGTGTTAATAATGTTTATAATATTAAGCCATACTTGCATTCCTGGGATAGTCAAGATGCATCGGTCTTTTAATATATTGTTGAATTTAACTTCCTAGTAATCATTATATGTTTAGATTCATAAGTGAAATTGATCAAACTTTTATTTAGTGCTTCGAAAAAATCAAATTTTAATATGCTAGCGTCATAATTATTTTTCCATTATGGAAATATTCTGGAACTGTTTATGCATCCATTGGCAAAGAGGAGACACTATATAAATTTTAGATGTACCATTTAATTTTGTATGTACCATTTAATTTAATCTTCACAAAAACTCTATGAAGGAGGCATTCTTATTCTTTTTTTTTCTCACTAGACTTTTTATTATTCTGTGTAACCTTCCTGATGAAAACTTCAAAATGAATATTATTCTTTATACAGATGAAAAAACTCAGGCAGACAAATGTTAATTATGCTCCTGTCTCAAAATGTGTTAATTAAAAAGTCTATGCAGTTGACCACTATGCTTCCTACTATGACTTTCATAAATATTATTTTCCAATTATATTCCGAAGTCACTTTTTCTGGTGGCACTGAGGGTTGAACCCAGGGGCATTCTAGCTCTGATCTACACCACCAGCCCTTTTTATTTTTATTTTTATTTTAACAGGGCCTCACTAAGTTGCTGTGGGTCTAAGTTGCTGAGGCTGGCCTCAAACCTTTGATGCTTCTGTCTCAGCCTCCTAAGTACTAGGATTATAGACATGTGCCAACATGCCTGGCACAAAGCCACCATTTTTTTGTGTCAGGCCCCAATTTTGAGCATTCATTTAGTCAGTGTTTATTGAGCACCCACTTTGTGCCATTCATAATTTTAGTAGCAGGAGATGTATCAGTAAAATGACTAGAGATTATATAAGTAGGGAAATTATATAGTACATGTCCCTTTTAAAATTTTCACTACTTTAAACAGTAGTTATCCTTAAATTTTTCAAAAGCTTATTTCAATCTATGTTTCTAAAATTATCTGAGTCAAGAATGATATTTTAAAACAATATCCTATTTCAGATAAAATGTTTTGAACAGCGTTCACCCCACCCACCTACCTTTATTATTTCTCATTAATTGTCTTTGGTAAAATAATCTGGGGATTTACATGTAAGTTATTTTCTTTTGATATTTTATTAACATTTGTGGCTACTCTTTCAAGATTATTTTTTGACAGAGATATTCCGTTTTAAACTTAATTTCCAATAATTATTTAGTTCTCAACATGTGATTTTTTAAAAGATTAACATTTGTGAAATGACCTTATTATTTTTAATTCATTAATCTAATTCAATGACTTTCATACTTTAGTGTGCATTAGAATTGCCTAGAGGGCTTGTTAAAACAGACTGCTGGGTCCCATACTCCAGAGTTTCTGATTCAGCTTTTCTGGGGTTGGCCCTGAAATTCTGTGCTTCTAATAAGTTCCCAGGTGATACTTGCTGGTGGTCCAGAAACCATAATTTGAAAATCACCATTGAAATTCATCACTCAGTTGTCTAATATATATATTCTTCAATAATACTTTGAAAGAATAGTATGTTATATTTTCTGAGCCACTGTATATTTGAGTTTCCTGCTTTATTAACTCATGAATATCAGTTTGGATGTGTGATTATTTTTTCTCCGAGAAATATGGACCACTTCATTTTCTTTTGTCATTTCATTTTGTGGGACTTCATTTGTGGATAGCCTAATTCTGTGTCCATTTTTATAATTCAAAATATTTTCTGGAATGTGCCTAGGTAGTCTCTTTAATGATTTTTCTCAGTAAACATGGGATTTTTTTCTAGCCACATGCTTTTAAAGTTATCATTATCATTATTATTATTCAGGAAAATTAAAAATTTAATGTATGCCTTTCATTCTGAATTAGTATCTGGAAAGTATCTGTTAAATGAGTTAAAACATAGAAGTGAGCTTAGAACAGGAACAGGTACATAGAAAGTGCTCAGTAAATGCTAGGTATTCTTCCTTTATTTTAATTATTCTGTTGCCCCACTTCCATACTGCTACCTTCCTCATTAATTCATTCTTGGGTGGTCTATCTTCTCTTTGTCAATTTTGATTTCTCTGTGCTCCCTCTCTACATTTTATTTTCGACTATTCCTAAGGCTATCCTTCACAAAATACTCAATTTCCCACCATCTCAATTTTCTTCTGCCACAACAATGTATTTTATTTGTGCTACTATATTTTTGCTTCTTCACCATCATTCCCTGTATCATATATTTCCTTTTCCATTCTTCATCTTCTCATCTCAGCCCATTGTGAACTCCTCTGGCCTTTTCTGTCTTCATAGTTGGGCAAATCCCCTTTTTAGGACTAGAGATAGACACCAAGTTGATGCTCACAGCTCAGACTCAAATTGGCAGCATCTAGCAGATTTCCCTGGGATTCTATGAGACTAGAGGTAAAGATATTCTGTATAGATGGGATATATGGAAAACTATGTCATTCCCAATAAATGGGTAGTAAGAATTTTAAAGCCTGATTCTACTTGAAAACCTTGCCTTCTGAGGATTAAAGCTCTTAAATGTGAGGCATTGCCTCTAGCAATTCCTTGCTCACAGAAAGAGGGAGATGTACAGCCTTCTTCCATTTTAGGATCTATCCTGTGGCATTAAAAGAGCAGCAATCCTGCTTGCCTTCAAGTAGGCACAAAAATGTTAGGTGCCTCATTCCTCTATTTATATCAACTCCTAGCTTAGAGGAAAAAACCTCACAAACAAAAACCTGACCATTTATAGAGTATCCACATAATAACAACCCTTTTGGTACATACCATCATATGCACATTCTCAGAAATACCTGGCCATGAATTAGGGAGAGGAAGGAAAGGCTTTCCACAATGTATTCTATCACCTAAAGTATAATGCCCATCAGTAGGACTCACTATTAGGATATTTATGAAAAATTTATGAAAACTCTGACAATTGGCTTACATCCTCTATGTTTTTGTTGATTTTAGTGAGACTTTTTGAGAGTCCACCAAAGGGTTTACTAATTTAAAATCTACAAGTTGAATTATTAGTATTAGGATTACAAAACCACTAGAAATATATTGTTTCATTTCCTTCTTCCTAAAACACATCTCAATATTATTACCTCTTAAAATTACCTAATATTATTACCTCTTAAAATGATAGAATTCCCCCATGTTATTTTTTCCCTCTCAAAGAGGCGACTAAAGGTCACAGGAATCCTCTGAGATGCTTGTTGAAAATAAATATTCCTGGCTTTACCTCAGATCTATTGAGTCGGCGGTTCTCTGGGGCAGGATTCAGCATATTTCAAAAATCTCTCAGGTGATTATTCTCAAACTAATGGCTCTGGTGATAATAGAAGATAAAGAAACAAATCTACACACTTATAGTCAATTGATGTTTTGACAAAGGCACCAAAAACACACACTGGAGAAAAGATAGCCTTTTTAACAAATGGTGTTGAGAAAACTGGTTATCCATTTGTAAAAAAAAAAAAAAAAAAAAAAAATTGGAATTAAAACCAACCTCTCACCCTGCACAAGAGTCAACTCAAGTTGGATCAAGCCGGGTGTGGTGGCGCACTCTTGTGATCCCAGTACTT
>PVJS01024455.1:13999-28782 GCA_004027185.1 Glis glis
AAAAAAAAAAAAAAAAAAAAAAAAAAGGATGGATCAAAGACCTGGAAATTAGACCAGAGACTTTGAAATTACTAGAGAAGGTCATAGGACTAATACTCCAACATATAAGCAATGGTAGAAAATTCCTCAATAAGACCCCAAAGGTCAGGAAATTAAAATTAGAATTAATAAATGGGATGACATTAAATAGTTTCTGTGCAGCAAAGGAAACCATCAAGAGTTTGAAGAGAAATCCTATAGAATGGGAGAAGATCTTTGCCAGCTACTCCTCTGACAGAGGACTAATATCTAGGATATACAAAGTACTTAAAAGACTTAACACTAACAAAAATAATCCAATCAAGAAATGGGCAATTGAACTTCACAAAAGAAGAAATACAAATGGCCAATAAATAAATGAAAAAATGTTCAACATCATTAGCAATCAGGGAGATGCAAATCAAAACTACACTGAGATTCCATTTAACCCCAATTAAAATGGCAATAATCAAGAAGTCAAACAACAATAAATGCTGGTGAGGATGTGGGGAAATAGGAACTCGTCGCCCCTGTTGGTGGGATTGCAAATTAGTGCAGCCGCTATAGAGATCAGTGTGGCGATTCCTCAGAAAACTGGGAATGGATCCACCATACAATCTAGCTATATCACTCCCTGGTATCTTTCCAAAAGGATTGAAATCAGAAAATTATAGTGATACATGCATATCCATGTTTATAGCAGCACAATTCATAGTAGCCAAATTATGGAACCAACCTAGGTGTCTATCAACAGATGAATGGACTACAAAATTCTAGGTTATACTCACAATAGAATTCTACTCAGCAATAAAGAAGAACAATATTATATTATTTTCAGGAAAATAGATGGGCCTGGAGAACATTATGTTAAGTGAGATTAGCCAGTCACAGAAAGTGAAGGGTCATATGTTTTCTCTCATATGAAGAAGCTATGGAGTAATTGGGATACAAGAGGGACTTTAGATGATGGAGCAATGAAGGGGGTCTAGAGGAGGATGTGAGGGGGAGGTAGAATTAATGAAGAAAACACTTCCATTGAAATTATGGGTTTCAAATTTCATATGCTAAATTATCAATGTCAATCTCAATGTCATATATGGGTAAGGAGAGGGAGTAGGGAGGGAGCTTGGAGGAAGCTCACCAAGTGCTGTGTGCATGGAAGTCCCTGTCACTCTGAATTACATTATGATGTGAAACTACAGTGCACCAATAAAGGCACATATATCATATGTGTGTGTGTGTGTGTGTGTGTGTGTGTGTGTGTGTGTGTGTGTAGATGGCTCTGGTTATCCCTTTTATAAACCTAAATAAAGGATAAATGAATGGTCTTTGGAAATGATTTAGGATGTACAAGAACAAATATTCACACACACACATGTTCTTACAAATATTGCCATACCCTCATCTGGTATAAATTTGCTATTAACATAAAATTTGGGGAGTCCAGAAAGTAAAGGCAAAAAAGATATTTCAACTATTCAAAGCATTGTTGGCTCAATTTGTTTTGATTATGTTTTCATTTTATACTACTTAATAGAGAAATTTATAATTTTCATTTAATATTATACTAAAGTAAAAGACCAAATGTTTGAAACTAGTTAATAGAAATCCAACACAGAAATAATTTGATCCATTAAACCTTTGGCATCTGCCTTGAAAAATACATATGTTTCTTTGTGTTATTTCTCAGTATATTAATATGAAAAATGCATAAAGCACAGAGGTTAATAAGAATACTGAGAGGTTTACTAGACCACTTACAGTATAATTGTGACCTGTCATTACTATGAATTTTTTCAACAGTGATTAATCTTAGTGATATATTTATAGGTTATATTTAGTCAATTTTTTTGTTAAAGATATATAAAAGTGGTTCTTTCTGTATTTTTCACCTTACAATATGTTAAGATTATTTTAAAAATCTAAAAGAATAAATTAATACAGAATGAGCAGAGAAGAGGTAGCTACAGTAACCTGGTTAAGTGTATAGTATCAAGCACAGATTCCCAAATACTTGGATACCAGTTGTGTGATTTTACAGAATTTACTTGACCTCTCTGTGTCTCAGTTTCTTTTTCTGTAAAACAGGCCACTAATTGTACTACCAGATCAGACTGCTGTACTGATAAAGTGACATGTGAAAAGCTCTCAGCATCTGCACATATGAAGATTGCCTATATTCTATTAGTTGGATGTCTAAGTTTCTAAAAGCTCACTTGTAAAGTCAATGATTTTGAGGGAAAGACTAAGAGGCAGTTTTATCAAAAAAAATCTTCCAAAACATGCCAGTTGAATATTAAGAATCAAATGGAGTTTACTGCATTTCTACTATGTGCTTATAAATTCCCTAAGTAATGGAGGAGATGATGGAAAAGAAGTAATGGCTTCTGGTTTTAAGAAGCTTGTCATTCAAACAGATCAGTCATCAATAAGATGGACTAAATGAATTAAGAGCAACTACCAGACATTCCTTGGACTCTTGGCTTTTGATCCACCTAGTTCTTTTTGAGTTAATTCAACCTCATTAAAATTTCTCACACTCTATCATACTAGATATGTACCTAGAGAGTTTAACTTTATTTGTTTTATTAGTTTAGTTTAATTTACATTTTAACATGTTTTGTTTTTAATCAAGGGGAGTGAGAAATGGTGTGAGTTCTCTATTTTCATTTTGGAAAAGCTTAGTATAGGGGTTTTTTTGGGGGGTCTTAATTTTTTCCCTACCTTATCATCTTCAAAATGTGCTTCTCTTTCTCCACACCTAATGAAAATGTAGCACATCTGAATTACTTCTTAGTGCCTTTTGCAAGCTGAGTTGAAACTATAAAGGAGATGATACAGCAGCTTGGAAAAAAGATGAATCTGTCCACAAAGAAGGTGAGACAGTCGCAGGATCATATGTATTTGTAACTGACTGAGGATTACAAAGAAGAAATTAAGAAGGACACCCAAAGTCTGTTTCAGCATCACAGATGGACCAAGCACTCAGACAGTTCATCTGAGTCAGTAAGAAATATGGTTATGTATTGCTATATTGATGGCAGCTTAATTTCAAGCAAGACCTGCATACCTACATGTCAAGAAAAATGCCTGAATTCTGCCTTCATTTTTGTTCTGTGGCATTAATTCAAGAACTTCTCCCTATTTAATCTAGTTAACTCAATTTTCTTATATAGAGACCAAGAGGTGTAAGTAATATGGTACCATGATTTTAACATGAGTCACAGAGGGTATACTCACAGATTTTCAAACACAGAATAATTGTTAGATACTGAGAGACATTTATAGCCCATTAGAATTCAGTAAGTATTCTGTATTTAGACTGAGAATTACCATGACAGGTATTGGAAGAAGACAATGTTAATCTCTGGATAAAGATCTGAGTTTGAACATAGACTATGACATCTCCTGGTTACATAAACTCTGTCAAGCTACTTAGTCATCTGGAGTTTGTTTCTAAGTCTATAAAATGGGCCCAATGATATCCACTTAATAGGGTATTTAAATATCATATTATTCCATATAAGCGAAAAGCCTTGATATTCCTAAGTAGCTGGTATCCATTGATTAAGTAGTCAGTGCTAAGAAATGCAGAAATGCTGACCAGTATTGCTAATTTTACAAAAGTCTGTCAGCATAAATTTTTCAAATACCACCAATGTATTAACGAATACACTGATTATGGATTGCAAATATCAGTCAAAAGATTAGGAATGGAACCACCATATGACCCAGCTACACCACTTCTCAGTATCTTTCCAAAAGAACTAAAATCAGAATACTATAGTGATGCATGCATACCCATGTTTATTGCAGCACAATTCACAACAGCCAAATTATGGAACCAGCCTAGGTATCTACCAACTGATGAATGGATAAAGAAATTGTGGTATATACCCACAACGGGATTTTACTCAGCCATAAAGAACAAAATTAAATTATTTGTAGGAAAATGGATAGAACTAGAGAATATTATTCTGAGATCAGCCAGTCTCAGAAAGTCAAGGGTCGAATGTTTTCTCTTATATATATGGAGGCTAGAGAGAAAATAGAAAACAAAAGGAATTTTGGATAAAAGAGGAGAACAGTAGAATAGTGAAAGGGGGCTAGGGAGGGAGGTGTGAAGGAGAAAAAAAGAGGATCAAAGAAGGAAAAAGTTCAAATAATGTGAGGTCCATATATGTAAGTATCACTACTGATCTCACTAACATGTATGGGTAGAGAGAAAGGGAGAGATGGGATGAATTGAGGTGGGATGAAGAGGGAGACACACCAACTGCTGTGTGCGTGCATGTTTGTATCACTTTGAATCTCACTATGATGTATAATTACAATGCACCAACAAAAGTATTTTTTTTTTTGCAGTACCAGGGATTGAACCCAGGGGCGTTCTACCTCCGCGCTACACCCCCGGCCCTATTTTTATACTTTATTTTGAAACCAGGTCTCACGAAGTTGTAGGAGGCCTCACTAAGTAGCTGAGGCTGGCGGTGAACCCGGATCCTCCAGTCTCCACCTCCCAAATACTGGGATTACAAGAGTGCACCACCACGCCCGGCCAAAAGTATTTTTAAAAACCCAAGAAAGCAAATACTAGAAATTAAATTTTTCTTAAAATTGTAGGTATTACTCTGAGAGGGATTAAGGGATTGATTCTAGTGATTAGGCAACAAATATTTTTGCAGACCAGGTAATTTCCAATTTAGCAAAATTGACAGTGGAACCCATCAAATTTCTTAATAATCTTTGGTGGAGATCACTAAATAAATTTTTGCTTAAACATAGAAGATGTGTAAATATTTGAGTAAAATAAACACAATACAATTCCTTCCAGTTTCCTTCACTTATTAAGATGTATAAGGATTTTCAATGTTATTATTTAAAATATAATAGTAGAAACAAATTGATATTGAACCCTGACATTTTAGGAATAACATGCCTCAATGGATACAGGATCAAATTGTTTTGAATAAGTCATATTTTTATCACTAATAATGCATTCCCCCCAAATTTTCTTTCATGTTGAAAATTATCAATGTTATCTTGCTAAAGATTAAATAAAAATTCTAACAATAGGGAAGAAAATCTTTATCACTTAAAGGCTTAATCCAGGAACTTAAAAAATATAAATACTAATTTTTAGTCATATATTTTGTTAGAGTTACTTCCTGGGGGGTCATAAAAGGTGTCCAAACATAAAATATACATGAAAATAGAGCAAAATGTAGTATAGAAACTGATTGTAAGTACAAGGAGAGAAAAAGTAAAACATTCCACTGTATATATATATGTATAAATTCCACTGTATAAATGTATTCCACTGTATAAATATGTATGTATATATTCCACTGTATATATATATATGTATATATATACATATATATATATGTAATTTGTATGTGTGTAATATATATATGTAATTTGTGTGTGTGGTGCTGGAACCACCAGGGGCTTTCTATCTTTGAGCTATCCCTTTTTATTATTATTTTCTATTTTGAAACAGGGTCTCACTCTGTTACCATGTGTTTTTGGCCTCAAAGCTGTGATCCTCCTGTCTCAGTCTCCCAGGTGCTGGGGTTACAGCCATGTACCACCGCACCCAGCTTTTGTCTGTATATTTTTAAATGAATATTGATAATGCTATTTAGACTCAGGCTTATTTAAAACAGTGATGGAGACATTTCATTTTAAGAATTAATGTCTGCAGAACATGGAAGATTATATCTATTGCTATCACTTAAGCATGGCCAAAATCTGTAAGGTCAAGTTCAAATTAGTGAGGGGTACTACATAGTGTATAACTTTTAAATTATGAGGTACTTTTGAGTATACAAATTTGAAGACATTTGAAATGCTGTGTAGAAAATCTTTAGTACATTTTCTGACCCAATGCTTGTTCATAGGATTGAGTCAGTGACCTTTAAGAGTTCACTTTAGCCGGGCGTGGTGGCGCACGCTTGTAATCCCAGTACTCTGGGAGGCAGAGACCAGAGGATCCAGGTTCGCGGCCAGCCTCAGCTCTCTCTCTCCCTGTCTCTCTCCCTCTCTCTCTCTCTCTCTCTCTACTTAGTGAGGCCCTCTGCAACCTTGTGAGACCTGGTCTCAAAATAAAGTAAAAAAAATAGGGCCGGGGGTGTAGCGCAGAGGTAGAACGCCCCTGGGTTCAATCCCTGGTACTGCAAAAAAAAAAAAAAAAAGAGTTCACTTTAGCTGTCCTAACTCCAGTGTCTCACTTCTGATTCAGTTTCTCATCACTTCTGCATCTTCTTGGCAGTCTCCACTTCAAGCATCAGATACTGCATGTGCGTGTCCAAGGTTTACTATGCCCCATACTTAAGGACCTCTTGGAATTTAGGGTGTAGTTTTCTACCAAGAATTCACATGGTACTCACCTGATGGGGCCGCACACTAGGACATTCATCTACTAAGAAGATGATACTATTCATCATGATACAATTCATCAACTCTGCGGTTGATGAATAGTATCATGAATAGACTATAAACATGATTTTGGAAGACTCTCAATGCATTGTGTGACTGTGCTCACAGTGGGGACACTGTTCATTAACACAGCTTATTCTTACAACATTGGTCGTCACCTCTCTTCTACTGACGAAGGGAGATCTTTGTATGGGGATGATAGGAAGGAAATAAGAGAGTGTGGTAGGCAGCCAATATTATTGTCTCCTACATTTTAAGGTTTTGAGAAAATAACTATATAAATTTATATGTAAGCGTTTGTCCTGGGAGAGAAGTTATTATTCATTATATTACTATCTTCACAAAGTTAAACAGAAAAACATTATATTTCACAATTGTGAGCTTAATTTTACCCTTGTCTGCCTCTTACACCTGTTCACTTTTCAAAGGACTACTGATATCCGTAAATTGCCTTCAGTAGCACTCAGAATAGATTCTCTTTACATAAACAATGGTTTGCTTTCAAAATTTAATCTTAAATGGAGCAACATAATGTTTTTCTATACTGAGACCTCAAGTACTGTGTTCTATGAATTTTTTGAAGAAGAAATTCTGACCCTATTTATAACAATTTGTTTCAGATCCTTAACTGTGGGCAGAGATTCTGCTTGTATTTATAGAGTACCATGGTTCTCTAATTTTACCATTGACATTATTTTGGAAATCAGATACTCACACTACAGTACAAAATGGCACTAACTTCTCTTCATCTACTGTTCTCAAAGTGTAGTCCCCAGAGCAGCAGCCACAGCATCATCTGGACCTTGTCAGCAGTACATATGCCTAGGCCCTCCCACACCTACACATCAAAAGCTCTGGGACATGGGAGGTCCCGCAATCAGTACTCTAACAATCTCTCCAGGCTCTGATGAATGGTAGTCTGAGAACCACTGTCTACTGGAATTTTACCTATTAGGATGCCCATCAGCAAAAATAGGCTGCAGTTTAGAGGTTAAATAAGAATATTTCTCTTTACCTATATCAGTGAATCCTGATACATAAAATAACCATACCATAACTGTAAATCCTGAATCCAAAAATAAAGGATTAATCTAATTTTTCTTGTGTTATCAGGCTCTTGCTTCCAGCAGGTTTAAAGATCTTTGACTACAGAGAGGCAATGGCATTTTGATCGTCCTCTAGATGTGAGGAATAAAAGTGTTGGCTTTATAGTCAGCGTAATACTGGAGAGTTTGGTCCGATGCTTAGGGATTTAAGACGATGAATGGATAAAGATGGTGAGGAATCTCATTCTAGTCATGCCCTCCTTTCCTAATTTCCCTTTTCACTGTTTGGTCTTCTTCCTCGTTTCCTTAGGGAGCCAAGTGATTGATAGCCTAATCCAATGACTGTATTGCAGCTGCCTCGACTAGGACTCTTTTCCTTATCATTAGCAGTTAGCCTATGGTTAAATTCACAGCTCACTGCTTGGTACTGCCCCTGAGATTTAAGGGTCTGGCCTTTAGAAAATATTTAACATAAAACTGAAATCTTGACATACTGAGAACTCAGTTCTCTGCAAGGTTTCTTTAATTAATCCAATGTACTACTGTACCATTGTTCTATATGAGCCTGTGACATGGTGAACTGTTTCTGAAGCTTACAGAGATGTGTAGTCCTAAATTAAACAGCCACTGATGTGTACCTACACTGATTTTTTTTAGTACAGTAGATATGCATGAACCTGTGAATATTTAAATTTAAGCTCAAAGACTGATACAATACTCTCTAGTTTTACTTTCATAATTGAACATTTTTTGATTAATTTCAAGCTTGAAATCATTCTTTATGAAAAAAAACCGAGGAAAGAAATTTAATAATTCATTACTGCTGCTGCAAAGGTAAGTTTTCTAAATATGCCTGTCAGAGTCCTTTGGTTTACAAAGTCTATCAAATATCTTCTTAGTAACCGGTACAGATATTAATTTATTTTCCTAAATTTGCACAAAGGGAATATATGTAATAGCTAAGTATCCATGCATTTGTTGGCTCTTAAATACTGTTTGGTTCTATTGTTTATCTGGAGGACAACAGTTATTTTAAAATACCTAAGGACAGGATGTAGACCTTGATCTATGCTTTAAACCTTTGCCCTTGCTCCAGTCTGTCGATGAGCTGTAAGCGTCTATGAATATGGCAGCTGAGTCCCAGATGAAAAATTATGCATCTCATAAACTGCTATTCTGCTGAAATGTCAAGCCAAAGCAAGGCTGTACCTCAAACTCAGCACTTGGCATTTTCCTTCTGTCTGCTTTGTTGCCATGAAGCAAACATGAACAGTGAGGATTTGTGTAGGACAGGTAGCAGGCGAGCTCGCCATCAAAAATCTATTATTAGGGCTCTGATCTCCTGCACAGACCAACGATGGCTAAACAGTGAGAAACCAGGCTCCAGGAAAGGTGATATAATGAAAAGGGGGATCCTTTGTCAATCTGTACATTCACATATTCAAATGAGCATGATTTAAATGAGGATATTTCTAATAGTAAGCTTCTCTCAACCAAAGTGGTCGTTTATATTGAAGACCGAAATTCTATATCTTTATTAGCTATACCTACTTTTGACTGCTGTGCAAACATACTACATACATGGTTGTATAACAAGGTCTTTAATCATTTGAACTGCTAAACTTGTGAAAGTCTAAAAATGTTTTCACACATGAATGATAGAAAAGAATTTCTGCATTATTTTGGTACACAGCAAATGGGAAAAAGATAAGTGAGAATAAAATGGAAGGTTCTTTTAATTATTCTCTTTGGCATGATTTATCACCATGCTTTTGATCATTTAAATTATATCTTAATCTATCGGGTTATTTTAAACATTTCAGCGTTAAAACTTGCTTTTATTGATAAAGATGATTATAATAGATAGCTTAGATTTTATGACAGAGAGTAGGCGTGTTTTTCTAAGAGGAATTTATGCATCAATAATTATGAGATTGACACATAAAAAACCCAGACCATTAAGAACTACTTCCTAATAAAAATATACCAACACTGTATTTTGTGATATATTTGTAATATGTAATGTAAGAACTTGGAGTGATCCTGCCAAAATCTTCAGTTGCTTGCATGTATAAGAATAGTTATTTAAGGCAAAATGTAACTAAAACTTCGGAGTTTCTAATCTATTATATGCCTTTCCATCTTCCTGATTTGATAAAAATATTCACTAATAAATACACCAAGATAAGTTTAAGGTTATGATGGGAGTGGGTTACACTGGATTCATATGATGTAGTGTCCAGTAGCAGAATGTATGCTGCTAAAGGTACCATATGGTCACAACAATTCAAAAATAGGAACAATTTTATAAATAATCATAAAATATGCAAAGTGGAGTCAATGCCTAAAACCTCCCTTTAAGCTACTATATTGATTCACATCTGTGCAAGTTTTCTAAACTATACACTTTGTACTCACCTCCAGCCTACATCACCACAGAGCTACAAATTACTGGCAATATTTCTAACATGTGCCTTCTTTTATTGATATTTCCCATGTCAGTTTGGTGTGTGTGTGTGTGTGTGTGTGTGTGTTTGTGTATGTGGCACTGGGAATTGAACCCAGGAGCATTCTACCTCCAAGCTACACCCCAGTGCTTTTTATTGTTTGTTTTGAAACAGGGACTTGCTAGGTTGCTAACAGTCTTGGCTAAGTTACTGAGGTTGTCCTCAAACCTGCCATGCTCCTGTCTCAGCCTCCCAAGTACTGGGATTACAGGTGTGTGCCACCACACCCTGCTCCCATGTAAGTTTTAAATGTAAACACCTTTAGGAGGCTCATAAACATAAATGCTCAGTTAGAGCTTAGTGTACAGTGGCCCATATAGATAGATTTCAAATTATTCATTATTTACTAGTAGACTGTAAGAACAGTTACAGAATAAGCCATTAGAATTTTTTGAGAAAGACACAATCATATCTTAGCCTTTCTGTAATATTCTATTTGTGATTAGTAAATTTGGGCTGAAAGACAGGTCGAATCTTAAAGGCTATCTTTGAGGAATTATTCTGTTGTGAGGTAGCGTCCCCGTTAGGACCAATCAGACCACCAAAGGTGTTAAATGAGAGTCTTTATTACTGGCCAGTAAGACCACACAGGCATGAGAGCCAAGTGCAGTCCTTGACTGTCCTCCAGCATTTTCTTATATAGGGTAAGATACAATACAAGCTCAGGGTGAAATGGGTTCCCATGGCAGGTTTCAATAGCAGGGCGTGGGAAGCCTCTATGGTTCCCATAGTATTCAGGTACGTCAAGCAAGCCAAGCATATCGAAAAGTACAGAGGCAAGAATAGGCAGTTAGCAAGATAACAATAACACAATAAGTTGCAGTATGTTATTATGACAATCCGTTAATTATCCTGCCAATGTCCCGCTTTATTTTTTTCAAAGCCAACTTCCCTGTTTTAGGGCCAGGTTTGAGGTCATTCTGAGTAACAAATATAGAGTCACTCTAGCTAATAAGTTACTCTGGCTAACAAGCTCTAACTATGCATCATTACAATTCAGAAATCAATAATAAAATTTATGTCTCAATAATGAATGAAATGTATTCTGTTTTAACAAAGTTTATACACAATCAATCATTTCAAGCAAACCTCCCTTTCTTTTGGTAAAATAGAACAAATCTGGCAAATAAAATAACTTAAAACAATGAGTTAGTTGTTTTAAGCTTGAGAGTAAATTATATTGAGACTAAAGTTTTATTTAAAGTGCCTTCTGTAGAACAATTTCAGAACCTTTCCTCATGAGTGTACATATGTGCATGTTTATGTGTACAGCAAGTAATATATGTACAGAACAATGGAATGATAACAAATCTAAGGAATGTACCCATCCCCCATTAATAAAAAAGCATTAAAAGCACAAGGAACAACAAAACTCCTTCAATGGGCTTACCCCATTGAAAGGTACCTGATTCCTCTTTCTCCTGATGCAGCTATAAAAGAATAAAGGTTATCTTCATGAAGTCAGTTGCATGAGGACATAGCTTTAGCTTATGTCATGCACGACTCATTCTTAACCATCTTTAAAGGAATCTCACCCACAGAGAGGACTTCATGTGAAAATGTCACACCGCAGCTGGATAGCACCATTTATAAAGATGAGTGATAGGAATACTGAGTTGGGGGCTATATTAAGATGCTTTCATTATTTGGGGGCAAGGTTAGAAAAAAGGTCAAAATTTTAAGCTAAAACAAGAAAAAATAAAGAACTAAGCTAAAACTAGAAAAAATAATGAGTGATTCACTCAAGGACAGAGATTCTAATGGATTATGTTACTGATGAGATTAGGTTTCTTCCAATTAAATAAATAAAATCAATGACTTTCTTCTCGCTTTACTCACAAACACCAATAATCTACTCCTCTGTGTGGTGATAGATGAATTAACTGCTGTTTGATATAACAAAAATTTCTTGCCGGGATTCTAGAAAAAGGAACATTTGATGATAACTTATTAGTGTTAAGTTTATACTGCCCAAAGAGAGGCAGAAACTGACGATTCTTTAAATCCATGATTTAGAAAGAAGTACATGTATGGTGGAGAGCTTAATCAGCCATCCTAGTTTGGTGAAAATATCCCTTAAGAATACTGAACACGATTTCTTTTGATACCGTTCTCACTATGAAATCTCCTGATCTATAATTCAACCTTTAATGGACCCATACTTTGAGCACGAATCTTGCCTGATATTTCTCTTATGATTGAAATCCAGGCTTATAAATCATTCTTTATGAGTTTGGTTCATATGTTTGAGGCTCTCCCACCCTGATTCTTATCACCTACAAATGAGTTATAAGAAAAAAATACAGTTTCTAAAATAGGAAGGCTGAGGACAAGACCTTAGAAAGTGTTCTTTATCTTAATACAGCTTTTAAACTGCAACAAGTAGAGATTATCTTTCTATTGGCTTAATTAAGACTTCTTTGTTTAATAATGAGAACTTCCTCTAAAAAGTATTTTAAAACATTTTTGAAATTAGACATGGTAAAACTTTAAAACTATTTTGAAGTTAAACACAGTAAAAAATACATTTCATATCATGATATATACTCATGTACATACTCTATGTATAACTGAAAAAGAAGTTTGACCAAACAATATTTATCCCAATTATCCCAAGTATTGACCAAACAATACTTATCCCAAACATTCTAACATTTTTCCTATTCTATTCAATTTTTAAAAATGTTTATGTGTATAGCAAGTAATATATATATATATAGTCACTTTTATATTTTCATCACCCCTAAAATTTGAAACCATTATTATTTAACACAGTTGGTTATAGTTAATTAAACTTGATTCCATAGCATACTCATGAGAAGTATTTCTCTAGACTACAGACTAATCATACTTGAAATAATTCCACTGACATTCTTTAGTTGAGACTCTATCTGCCCAATGCACATTGTTACCCCTATTAGCTAGTGCATCTTAAGAGAAAAATGCTGAAATGTGACATTTTACAGGTCCCTCACCATTTCCCCATTTAAAGCAAACAGAAACCCTATTTCAAACAGAAATATGATTATGAGAAAAATAATACATACTGAACAATGAGCTGAAGAATATATTGAAAGGGAAAACTTCCTTCCCTGGCTATGGGAAGTATGCACTGCTAGGTGGCAGTCCAAAATTGAACTCTACTTAACTTTCACTTTAAAAAAAATCTGTGATTCAAGCAGCCTTTCTAAAAGTAGGCATCCCAAGGTTCTGAAAGAACACTTGGGAAGATATTAGCAGTGTTTTGTGGTAATTTCTTTTTAATCTTGTAAAAATATCCAGCATATTTCATGTGATTTTCTTTATTGAAGTCACGTTGGAAGTTCTGACAGCCGTATTTGATAAAACTAGGAATAGTATTTAGCCATTTTTATATTTTCATCACCCCTAAAATTTGAAACCATTATTATTTAACACAATTTTCCTAGGCTAGGTTTCACTATAACTCATTCTGAAGTTAGTTTGTTATAGAACGTGATTCTGTCCTAAAATATGTTATCATTGCCTGTTTAAACTGCTTTTCAGATTTTATTACCTTTAAACTAAAGCAACTTTACTTTAAAGGCGAAAAACTGTATTAATTCTGTCAATGTAGGAAAGGCTATTTTCAAAACAGATTGTTTAATGTGAACAAACTTAATATAGAACCTATTAGAAATGAGGTACAAGCCCTTAAAAATGTTAGGGACTTTTTGTTGTTTAAAATGAAAGTTCTGCCTCGGCTTAGCTGAGCCTATAGCCCAAGTGAATATTTATATAGGAATTTATAAATCTTAGAAATAGAGTTTTATGGAAATGCTAACAGGCCCTGAGGTACAACTGAACTTGTTTTCAGATACGGCTATAATTTCTAGTGTGTGTGTGCTTAAAGACCACAACACAAAAGACTTTTCTAATGCTGTAATTTTGTAGTTTTATTAGACTGAGTTATAGTAGGGGAGAATATTCAGAAACTGTAGCTTAAATGAGAAAGCGTGAATAGTGTTACTTATATAAAATACTACTGCAATAGTTCTTTTATTAATTTTTAATGCTCAGCACCCTCTGTGACCTCTTTTATTCTCTTGCTGTCAACATGGCAGGCTGGAAAAATTGAAATGGGCTGACAGAAAACATAGTGCACGTTACGGCCCAACTCTGGAGTCTCTCGACTCTTTCTGGGGCATGTGCTAAGGCAGTCCATGTTATTCTGAATTAGAGTAATAGTTAAGGCCCTGTTTGATAGCTCCTGAAAAAAGAGTGGTGTCAGGGTCTGAGCAGGTGCTGCTCTTCAGTCTTCCTCTTTCTGACATTGCCAGATGGGCATTCAATTAAAAGCAAAATAGAATACTTTGCAGTTATTTTATCATGGCTCATTCGACACACCTCATATTCTCACAACAGAACACCTCAGTATGGACAGAGCTTTATTCCTGTCTCCCCAGCCTCCTCCAAAAGCACGTTTTGGTCTGATTCAGCAATGCTTTTCTTGAACAGCAGGGCCAGGCTCTGTTATGTATATTTACCACTTTCTCTATCACCAAGGAGACTAATCCCCATACCAGTACAGTCAAGAACCTCACTGCATTGTCTTTATAAGGCCAAGTTCATGTTGTCACAGCAACAGAGTTGCACAGGGCAAAGACCTAACAGGACCTTGGGATTAAATCTTCTCCTCTTTTTCAAATGCAGGTGTTTGGGAATGAGAAGGATTGTGCAAAGGTGTGAGGTCTGCCAATGTCTTGTCAGCTGAAGCTTAAATGCTACTCTTTTTTTTTTTTTTTTTTTGCGG
>PVJS01024456.1:0-28677 GCA_004027185.1 Glis glis
GGCTGAGGCTGGCCTCGTACCCTGATCCTCCGGTCTCTGCCTCCCAAAGTACTGGGATTACAAGCGTGCACCGCCACGCCCGGCTCTGATTTGCTGAATTCTTTGTAGTTGCTTTCTTCTCTAACCCGCTCCCCTTTACTTTTTCATTATCTTTTCTTTTCCACATGTGCCCCACTCCAAAGTAGATAATGAAAAGGAATTTGTGGCTAGCTTTGTTGAAAACACCCTCACTTTTCATTTTCTCTTACTTTGAAGCCTCGGGACAGGACTCATCTTACCTCCACAAAAAGAGATCCCAGTAATGCTGAGAGTGAGTAACATTGGGATAGAAATTTTCAGGTAACTCCATTCTGCTGTGTTATCACCTGTCCACACCGCACCTTTGGTCACCAGTAACAAGGTATTTAAAAAAAAAATCACAAGTCAGCCCATGCACTCAATTTCATATTTACATTCTTTAAAAAAATTTTTTTTTTGTGGTACTGGGGATTGAGCCCTGGGGCATTCTACCTCCGAGCTACACCCCCAGCCCTATTTTTTACTCTTTATTTTGAAATAGGGTCTCACTAAGTTGCAGAGGGCCTCACTAAGTAGCTGAGGCTGGCCGCGAACCTGCGATCCTCCAGTCTTAGCCTCCCAAGTACTGGAATTACAAGCATGTGCCACCATGTCCAGCAGGATTGTCCTTTTTAAAGAGTACTCTAATTACTTCTCTTTTTTTTTTTGCAGTACCAGAGATTGAACCCAGGGGGGTTCTACCTCCGAGCTACACCCCCGGCTTGATTTTTTATCCTTTATTTTGAAACCGGGTCTCACGAAGTTGTGGAGGGCCTCACTAAGTAGCTGAGGCTGGCTGTGAACCCGGATCCTCCGGTCTCCGCCTCTCAAGTACTGGGATTACAAGTGTGCGCCACCACGCCCGGCTAATTACTTCTCTTTGACTTCAAGTAAATTATGTATTTATCTACATAATTAATTTGAAATTTTCATGAAAGTTCATGTAATCATACAGATGTTTTCATGTCTCATATGGTTGTTTAGTCAGAAGCTCTCTCTAGCTATTGTTTTCAGCATATGAATGAACAAAATGTAGTATTCTCTGTAATACCTTGCTACACACTGGGGCAAAACTGATAGTTTTACACAGAGTACTAAAGACTAGGAAGTAGACCAACACTTAAGAGATCAAAGATAACTTAGTATTTATATCTCCTGTTATTTTTAAATGGTGCTTATACATTTTTTCTTAAGAGATCAAAGATAACTTAGTATTTATATCTCCTGTTATTTTTAAATGGTGCTTATACATTTTTTCATTAAAATTTCTCCTACCTTTTTTAGTGATAAAAATGATATTTGTAGAGAGTTTGGAAAATAAAGATAAAGAAAGAAAATTAAGGCCGGGCGTGGTGGCGCACGTTTACAATCCCAGTGCTTTGGGAGGCGGAGACCAGAGGATCTGGGTTCGTGGTCAGCCTCAGTTCTCTCTCTCTCTCTCTCTCTCTCTCTCCCTGTCTCTCTCTCTCTACCTAGTGAGGCCCTCTGCAACTTTGTGAGACCCAGTTTCAAAATAAAGTATAAAAAAATAGGGCCGGGGGTATAGCGCAGAGATAGAACGCCCCTGGGTTCAATCCCCGGTACAGCAAAAAAAAAAAAAAAAAAGAAATAAAATTAAAATTACTCACAATCACTAAGGTACTAAATTTTCTTATATTTTATTTGACTGCCTATCTACCTAGTTATTGGTTCAAATTATCACTTTATAGCAGAATGTGGTAGCACACATGCCTGCAATACCAGTACTTGGGGGGGTAAGACAGAAGGATCACAGATTCAAGGCCAGCCTCAGCAACTCAACGAGACCCTGTTTCAAAATAAAAAAATAAAATAGGGCTGGGGGTGTATCTTGAAGATAGAATGCCCCTGGGTTTAATCCCCAGTACCACAAATAAATAAATAAATTACTACAATATTAAATACTTAGGCATTTCCTTCCTTCCTTCCTTCCTTCCTTCCTTCCTTCCTCCCTCCCTCCCTCCCTCCTTCCCTCCCTCCCTTCCGTCCTTCCTTCTTCCTTTCAATGTGGCACTAGGCATTGAACCCAGGAACATTCTACCTCTGAGCTACATCCCAAGCCCTATTTTATTTTTTATTTTGAAACAGGGTCTTGCTAGGTTGATAAGAGTCTCACTATTTGCTGAGGCTGTCCTTGAACCTGTGATCCTCCTGTCTCAGTCTCCCCCATACTGGGATTACAAGCATGTGCCACCACATCTTAGGCATTCTTTTTTATTTTTCATTTATCATGATGTCACATTTTCTCAAATAATTAAAGTTACCATTAAAATAGCCTCATGATAGTCTATCATATGGATATATCATACTTTTATAACTATTCTCTTATTGATATATATTTATACATGTATTTTTTGTTTCAAGGATAAATGCTGTGGTGCGCATCTCTGTACATGAATCTTTGCCTGAGATAATAATATTTGGCCAAGTAGCACAGGGGCTGCTTTTCAGGGGTAGAGTTGGAGGCCTAATAATGTCTATGATACAGTAAGGGCTGGGTTCTTCAAACTAGGACCTAAACTCTCAGTTGTTTATGTAAGAAAAGGGTACTTAAAATAGCCTTCCTACCACAGGGTGGTTAAGTTAGACTAGATCTGCATTAGCTAGCAAACCAGATCCAGTTATAGATGACCCTGGCTACAGGCAACAGCCAGATCTATATTAAGTCATATTGCTAAGTGGAACAGGACAGGTGGTTGAAGGAATATGTTAGAAGTGAGACCCTTAGCAACTAGTAAGACCCTGTTTCAAAAAACAAAAAGGGCTGGTACTTTAGCTTGAAGGTACAATGCCCTTGGGTTCAATCCCTACTACTTAAAAAAAAAAGGAAATTTCCCTGGTTTTGATGAATCAAAGAGACAGAATCAGAGGTTAACCTTTATAGCAAGCTGAATATGGTGAAGTCACTCTCCCAGCAACTAAGTGGTCATTTCTTCAGTGGGAAACAAGTATTAAACTTGATTAAAATTGGTTTACTCTGTCTTACAGGACAAAAAAGCACACTTCAGGGCTTATCACTCCCTACAGTCAGAGGTCTGAGCGATGACTATTAAAAAAAGAACACAATGGCAGCACATACCATAAATGATCAAAAAGGACAGGTGGCTAACTTGTGTTTCTCAGACCAATAACATGAGCCATTTCTTACCATACTTTTGTGATCCAGCAAAGAAAGAACGTGAAAGAACAAAGGGTCTCTCCTTCCCTTTAGATCGTTGTATCAGTCCCTCTGCAGTAGCCATTTGCTGTTAAGTCAATGGAAGAAATTTCAGAGGTGATAGGATTAGGGCACTGGGCTGACATTCTCAATAGGCAATCTAATGCTGGGCTTGGTGGCGCAAGCTTGTAATTCCAGTACTTAGGAGGCTGAGACAGGAGGATCGCAGGTTTGCGGCCAGCCTCAGCTACTTAGTGAGGCCCTCTGCAACTTAGTGAGACCTGTTTCAAAATAAAGAATAAAAAACAGGACCGGGGATGTAGCTCTGAGGTATAATGCCCCCGGATTCAACCCCCAATACTGCAAAAAAAAAAAAAAAAAAAGCTAACATATAGGAATGTGAAATGTTAAATATTAAAATAAATCCATCAAATTATTTTCATGATATAATGAAACTTCTCTAAATTCCTCTATTAAAAGAATGGAAACATTTCTTTGATTAACAATAGTAATGAAATAATAGTAAATAATAAGCTAGCACTTATTTGGTGTTTACCAGGTATTTTGTAATATTTTCTCATATGATCTACATAAAACTCTCTGAGACAGATAGTTTCTACCGATGAGAAGAAAATAGATCCAAAGAGGTTAAGTGAAAAAAAAAGAGGTTAAGGGACTGACCCTGGCCTACATAAGAAAATTCTCAGCCAGGTGTGGTGCATACCTGTAATACCAGTATTTGGGAGGCTGAGAAAGGAGGATTATAGGTTTGAGGACAGCCTCAGCAAGTAGTGAGACTCTGTTTCAGAATAAAAATAAAATAAGGCTGTGGGTGTAGTTCAGAGGTCAAGCACCCCCGAGTTCAATCCCCAGTACCCCCCCAAAATAGATAAAATTCTCTAACTAGTTTTCAGTTATAGCAACAGGCTGTTTGAGAAATAAACACATGCTACCTAAAAACCGTGTTATATCTAACAAGCAGCTTCCAATGGAAAATACCAGGTGGGAGGGGCCATAGGAATACAGTCACATTCTGAAAATAACAAAGAACCATGGATATAAATTAGGGACAGTGATTGTTAAGTCTTTGGATGTGATTGGCAAATAAAGGACAATTTCACCACCTTTACTGAGAAGGCTAAGTATCTAAGGAAAACTTTCTAAATTTAAAAAATATACTTATTGAAATATATATCTATATTCTAAAACTTGCTCCCTTGGTGTGAATGTTAGGCTTGCTATGTTTGGATATTTGTGAAATTTAAAAACATTTATTTTAATGACCTTTGTTAATATTTTATATCTGTGTCATTAAATGTTTTGAGGCAGTATCTAACGCCATATACTAATGGGTTCTATCAAGGCAAATGTTTCTATCTTATCATTAATCCTTTTTTCTTTTTTTTTTTTAGTACCAGGGATTGAACCCAAGGCATTCTACCTCCAGGCTACACCCCCAGCCCTTTTTATTTTTTATGTTGAAATATGGTCTCACTAAGTTGCTGAGGGTCTTGCTAAGTTGCTGAGGCTGGTCTCAAATCTGAAATCCTCCTGTCTCAGCCTCCCAAGTACTGGGATTACAGGCATGTGCCACCATGCCTGGCTTATCATTAATCTTGTTTTTAAAAAATTCATCAAGTTCATTATGGAAGGAAAAGAAGCAAAGGAGACAGGCATGGTAGTACATGCCTGTAATCCCAGTACTTGGGAAGCTGAGACAGGAGGATTGCAGGTCCAAAGCCAGCCTCTGCAATTTAGCAAGACTCTCAGCAACCTAGTGAGACCCTGTTTCAAAACGAAAAACAAGAAAAAGGGCTGGGGGTGTATTTGCCATACCTAAGACTCACTTCAGTTGTCAGAAAAGATAAAGGGACATGAAGAGTATAGTATAGCTGTTATAAAGCAAATGACTTTCAGTCCAAAAGGCAGGGCATACAAGTCAACTTGGCTTTCTTTTGGATGTCTTACCTGATAAAAACCATAGAGGTTGTGAAGTTCTCTGTGCTCCCAGTTGCCATGATGAATGGCATTCTTTTGCATGGTCAGCTCAGGCCCCCTAAAGACTGAGGGCTCGTTCATGTCGTTCCATATGAAGAGGATATCCGTAGATCCCTACAAAGTAAATCCTAGTCATGAAAACACTACCACAGTGATGATGCTAACATGATAATATCTCCACTCTTCTTTCACACTTCACTTAATTTACTTATTTATTATGTTTACTGGGCAGGGAATTGTTCTCTTTTGTTCATTGATAAATCCCAAACATGTAGAGTATGTGGCTCACAGAAAGTTCTCAATAAATATTTGTTGATTAATGAAATAACGCTGCACTGAATTATCTATGGAATATATTGCCCAGAAAGTTCACTCTAAGAGTGAACTTTGCCTGGAGTGCCCCTACAGAAAGGTTTTGAATATTCACAATTAGGCTCTATATTATCCATTACCTGATATAACTCTTAACTAAAGGCAACTATAGCTATGCATTATATGATTCTATTTTCTCTCTAATACTCTGAAAGATTTGACAGCTTATATATCTGTTTGTTAACATGACCACAGTTTGTGTTCTACATAGATTTGTCCAATTTAGAATGGGGAGGGACAGGTAAGTCATCTAGTTAACATGGTGTTGTAATCCCTTTTACAGAATACCTGGTCTCTTGGCATTTGACTGAACTGTTACTATCTACAGGGAGTCCCTTGGCAGCTCATTCCACTATTTTCTGAATGTCCTGTTCCTGTGATATCTCCTCACAAGGTCTAGCTTGCCTTTGGAGACACCACAGAATATATCTGCTGCCTCCTCCACACCGCAGTCTTTCAAATGCCTGGAGGTGGCTTACATGTATCTTGGACTCTTTACTTCCAACTATTTCTAAACAAGTATACTTCTATAAACGTGGCTCTATGGTTTCCAGATATTTACCTTAACTGTTATTCTTGAATGGCCTCTAGGGCAGTGATTGGCAAGCTTTTTTTTTTTTTTTTTGCAAAGGGCCCAATAGTAAATATTTCCAACTTTGTAGGCCCTCAGGTCTCTTCAATTACTCAACTCTGCCATAGTAGGGTGAAAATAGTCAGTAGGGTGTGGCCATATTTGGCCCAAGGGTTGTTGTCTACCCCTGTGTTAAGTTGTTTACCAGTATTTCATGGTTAAGAGCTAGGGTTAGCAGATAAACAGTCCTGAGTTCAAATATTGGGTCCATCACTTACTAGAGGAGTGACCTTGGTAGGTTTTTAAACTCTTCATGACTCAGTTTCCTTATTTGTGGGATTAGATTTAATTTTAGTTCCATATTCAGAGGGTTGTTATGAAGAAATGGTATAATGCACATAAAGTACTTAGCACAGTGCTTGGCACCTAGCTTGTACTCAATTTGTATTAGGCATCACCACCATCATTATTAATACCATCATAATTGGTTAAAAATAGTTCCCCAGATATGGCCTCTCCAGTTCTCTCTGTGGTTCTTACAAGACTTTATTTTTTAAATTTTTTGTGGTACTGGGGATTGAACCCAAAGGCTTTCTACCTTTGAGCTACACCCCCAGCCCAATTTTATTTCTTATTTGGAAACAGGGTCTCACTAGGTTGCTGAGAGTCTCACTACTTGCTGAGGCTGTCCCTGAAACTGCGATCCTCCTGTCTCAGCCTCCCAAGTATTGGGATTACAGGCATGTGCCACCATGCCTGGCTGTTCTTACAAGACTTTAAAACAATTGATTATTATCATTTACCTTTAATGATACATTACAGTTTATAAGAATATTTATTTATTTTTTGCAGTACTGGGGATTGAACCCAGGGGTATTCTACCTCTGAGCTACACCCCCAGCCCTATTTTTTGTTCTTTATTTTGAAACAAGGTCTCACTAAGTTGTGGAGGTCCTCACTAAGTAGCTGAGATCCTCCGGTCTCAGCGTCCCAAGTACTGGGATTACAAGCATGCGCCACCACGCCCAGCTATATAATCTTTAAATAATAGTTATAGAATACTATTTTATATAAAAATGTATAAAGTAATTTGAAAATATAAAAAATATCTGTTATGCTGGGCGTGGTGGTGCACGCTTGTAATCCCAGTACTTTGGGAGGCGGAGACTGGAGGATCCGGGTTCGCGGCCAGCCTCAGCTCTCTCTCTCTCTCTTCCTGTCTTTCTCTCTCTCTCTACTTAGTGAGGCCCTCCGGAACTTTGTGAGACCCGGTTTCAAAATAAAGTATAAAAAACAGGGCCAGGGGTGTAGCGTGGAGGTAGAACGCCCCTAGGTTCAATTCCTGGTACCACACAAAAAAAATATCTGTTATAATGCATTTTGATATATAATAGAATCTATTATAACAGAGGTAAAAAAATATTCCCGCTTTTGGGCATTTAGTAATGCATATGGCACCTCTTCTAGCACCATCAAAGTCCTTTTTCATACAAGCATTATATATCAAGAGCTAATCCACAAAGCAGAGTAGTTCTGTTCAATCACTTTTTTTCTTTCATCTTTTCAAGTTAACTGGGAAAGAATAAAAAAAAACTAACCTGATAAGATGAAAAAGCAAAAAGACTCGAATACCATTCTCTGACCTTGGGATTGGTGAAATCCAGGTAAGAGGACAGACCTGTAAAGGCAGAACAGTAGATAGTCTGTTAGGAACAGTGATCCTCACAGTAAGATGTGTTGTAAAGAAGACATCAGATGTGAGAACAGGGTAATCAATGGGCACCTTACATTATGCATAAAAGGCAGGTGAGAGAGGCATGGTCTGCAAGAAGCAAATTAAGGTGATACTGGACTCCAGTAACAATCACCAGACCTTTCAACACCAGAAGCCTAGGGGAATGCCAATGAATAAGCATCAAGATGGAGCCTGCCCCTCACTAATGGCCTGAGATAGCCCAAGAAAGGATAGCAAGTATCCTGCAACGACCCCTTAGTTCTTAAAGAGAATTGAGAAGTGTGTTCAAGGAAGGCGTGGGGTCTTCTACAGTGCATGGATTTATAATAGAGTGCTATGATATGATAGATTGATAATTTCCTTTTGTTCTTGGGGAGTTTCTCCCAAGACTTTACACTAATAATGCTTGAAGTGAAAAATCTATCGTTGCCAGAGGCTGCTGAGGTCACTCATAAAAGGCTAGAAAGTAAAAACTGGGCTAATAGCCGAAAGAGCAAACATAGGCAAGAGCCTGCAAGACATTTTTTTCTCCTCCTCCTCCTCCTCTTCCTCCTCCTTTTCCTCTTTCTCCTCTTCTTTTTTTTTTCCAATGCTGGGGATTGAACCCAGGGCCTCACACATGCTAATGTAGACTATGTGCGAACATGGTAATGTTCTACCACTTAGCTACACCCCCAGCCCTTTTAAGATTTTTTTTTTTATTTTGAGACAGGGTCTCACTAAGTTTCCCAGGCTGGCCTGGAACTTGCAATCCTCCTGTCTCACTCAGCCTCCTGAGTAGCAGGACTACAGGCATGTACTCTCACACTTTATTCATTTTCTACTTATCTCTATTTCCTTAGAGAAATAGCATGCCACTGAAGTTTGCTTGTTTATTTATATTCATTCATTTGATTACTGATTGATAAATATATCCAAAGCACACTGTATCGGGTTGTTATGGTTTGGATATTAAATGTCCCCCTAAAGCTCATGTGTTGAAGGCTTGTTCCCCAGCTGATGGCGCTATTATTGGGAAGTGGTGGAAACTTCAGGAGGTAGAGCATGGTTGGAGGACGTAGGTCACTGGGAGCATGCCCCTGAAGGCATATTGGGACCCTGACCCCTTCCTCTCTCTCTTACTTCTTGGTCTACATGAGGTGAGCAGCTGTCATCTTCTATGTGCTTCCTCCATGATATACTGCCTTGTCATAGACCCAGAAGCAATGGGGCCAAGTGGCCAGGGACTGAAACCTTTGAAAATGTGAGCCCAAATACATTTTTCCTCCTTTTAAATTGATCTTTTTCAGGTATTTTGTCACAGTGATGAAAGCTGACTAATGCACAAGTGTTTTAAAAGATATAAAGGCCAGGTGCAGTGGCACATGCCTGTAATCCCAGTACTTGGGAGGCTGAGACAGGAGGATTGCAGGTTCAAAACCAGCCTCAGCAACTCAGTGAGGCTGTGAGCAACTTAGCAAGACCCTGTTTCCAAATATAAAATAAAATAGGTCTGGGGGTGTAGCTCAGAGGTAGAATGCCCCTGGGCTCAATCCCCAGCACTACAAAATAAAACAAAACAAAAAAGAAAGATATAAAAGAAGGCAATACCTTCTCTTCTTTAAGGGTGCTTAAAACCTAGGCAGAGGAGTAACAGATACCTACAAAGAATGAGAATGCTGACCACGTAACCTTCATTTATTGGTACTGAACAAGTGGAAATGACAAGTGTATAAAGGGATGTCATACCAGGCCAGCACACTCCTTCAAAGTCGCCCCCTTCAGGATTCCTCACAAAGAAGCCCTGTTCTTTGGCCTTGGTGTATACTGAGTAGTCAGGATCAATCTTGATATGGGGGTCACTGATGACCACAAGCTGTCAGGACATAAAGATTTGAAGATCTCATCAATTTCATATGAGACTTATGTTCATTTATGTGTTTTCACTGTTGTTGCAGGATAAAATGTTATTCAGAAATAAATACAACTTATATTGAAGCATTTCAGACATCAGTAACACTCTATAGCCTTTCATGTGCTCATGGAAATTTAAATTGATATCAAAACCAGGCCAATGTTCTTTTATAATTATTGCTGTTTAACCAATACATGTTCTTAAGAAGGCATTTATTAAGTATCTATCTCTCTGTAATGTTGGATGCTATATGTGAAGGATTAAATAGGAAGAGTCCCTGCTCCTTAGACATTTAAAAGGCTACGAAAACACTGAAAAAAGCAAATATTAAAAAACTAAGAGAATAACATGTTAAAAGAAAATAGCCTCCCCCCCCAAAAACAAAACCTTAATGATATAGGCATATTTAGGAAGGAGGTTTGAGAAAAGTTACAAGCCAGAGCTCCATACCTCTAGCACCTCTCTTCACCTTTTCGGTTTTTTTTTTTTTTTTTGTACTAGGGATTGACCCCAGGGGCATTCTACCGCTGAGCTACACCTTACCCTTTTTATCAGGTGGTCTTCCTCTGCGAATGTGTCAAGATGAGTTAAAAATATTTAAAAGCTTTATAATTAAAAGGTTCATAAAAAGCTGGGCATGGGGGCACAGACCTATAATCCCAGTACTTAGGAGGCTGAGACAGGAGGATCACAGGTTTGTAGACAACCTCAGCAACTTCGTGAGGCCCTATTTCAAACTAAAAAATAAAATAGGGCTGGGGGTGTAGCTCAGAGGTAGAATGCCCCTGGGTTTAATCCCCAGTAACACACACACACACACACACACACACACACACACACACACACACAAAAAGTTCAGAAACATTGGCTAATTTTACCTTACGTTTTTTGCTCCTGAGAAGTTCTTGCATCCTTTTGGGGTTTTCGAATCTTTTTTTGTCCCAGGTGAAGTACCTCTTGCCCTCAGTGTGCTCTATGTCTAGCCACATGACATCATAAGGAATGTCATGTTCATCGAATCCTGCATCCACCGCCTTTACATCCTGCTCATCTTCATAGTTCCAACGGCACTGGTGGTACCCCAAGGAGAAGAGAGGGGGCATGGCTTGTGTGCCTACAAGAGGAAGGTGACAGCTGAATCACTACTATCACAATGATCACTATTCACATTACAAACATGTCCGCAATGCCTACAGGGTACTAAGCACGGAACTTGGTACTGAATATAGAATAACAAGAACAAGAAAATACAGTCCCTATCTTCAAGGAAGTGACTCCTAGGGTAACGAGGCAGGCATACAAGTAAACTGCTCTGCTCTGAGGTATAACTGCTATGTTAAAGGTATCAGCCTAGTGCTGTGGGAACACAAAGAAGGTAATAAATTCTGCCTATAGTGACGTGTGGGGTCTTGAGAGGCTTCACAGTAAAGGTAACACCAGCATGGGCCTTAAAGAATAAGTAGGAATACACTAGACTGGGAGAATAGATGGAACATTCCAGGTATAGGGGACAGAAGAGACACAGAGGCAGAGAAGTACCTGACAGGCTTAAGGAAAAATAAATATTCCAGGGTATCACCTTATAAGGGAGAGAAGTAGAAGATGAAACTAGAGAGAGTCAGTTTGTACAGGGCCCTTTAGTTCAGGCTAGGAATTATGAATATTCTTTCACAGGAAGCCATCAAAATTTGTCAATATATAACTTTAGTAGATCTGTTTTAAAAACTGAAGTCAGGGAGCAGTGTTGAAACGTACTTGAAGGGAAAGAGGCTAAAGTTAGGAGGAACTGTAGGACATTATGGCTGAAACATTTTCTGATAATATGGAGGATTTCTAGTCAACCATGTGCATTTATTTCCTTCACCTCCTAAAGTCTCACTAAAATCAGAGCAAAGAAAATAAAAAGGGCCGGGCATGGTGGCGCACGCTTGTAATCCCAATACTTAGGGGGCTGAGACCGGAGGATCTGTGTTCGCGGCCAGCCTCAGCTACTTAGTGAGGCCCTCCGCAACTTCGTGAGACCCGGTTTCAAAATAAAGAATAAAAAAATAGGACTGGGGTGTAGCTCGGAGGTAGAATTCCCCTGGGTTCAATCCCAGTACCACACACCAAAAAAAAAAAGAAAAAAGAAATAAATAAATAAAAATAAAAAGGGAATAAAGCAGCCAGACATAGTGGCGCACGTCTGTAATCTCACTACTTGGGAGGCCGAGACAGGAGAATTGCAGGTTTGAGACCAGCCTCTGCAACTTAGTGAGATTCTCAGCAACCTAGCAAGATTCAATTTCAAAACAAAAAGTAAAAAAAGCTTGGAGGTAGAATGCCCCTGGGTTCAATCCCCAGTACCAAGAAAATGAAAAATAAAAGAAAAAGGGTAAGGGTGTAGCTTACAGGTAGAACACCCCTGAGTTCAATTCCCAGTACCAAAAAATATATATCATTAGTATCTCTAGAAATGAAAAAAGATATTGTAACCACAAAACATGACAAGGATAGCATAAAATAAGTATGAATTAATATAAACAAGGAGCCAGGCATGGTGGCACATCCCTACAATCTGAGTACTTGGGAGGTTGAGGCAGGAGGATTGTAGGTTTGAGGTCAGCTTCAGCAACTTAGTGAGACCCTGCTTCAAAATAAAAAATAAAAATGGCTGGGGTTGTAGTTTGGAGGTAGAAAATCTCTGGGTTACACCACTAGTACCCCCCATACACACACAAAAGGAATAATCAGTGTTTGTAGACATTAGAAATATGATAGCATGCTGGGCGTGGTGGCACACGCCTGTAATCCCAGTACTTGGGAGGCTGAGACAGGAGGATCGCAGGTTCGAGGCCAGCCTCAGCAACTTAGCAAGGCCCTCAGCAACTTAGTGAGATCCTGTGTCAAAATAAAACATAAGATAGGGCTGGGGGTATAGCTCAGAGGTAGATGCCCCTGGGTTCAATCCCCAGTACTGAAAAAAAAAGCTATATGATTATATGATAGCATAAATGGAAAGCTTGTAAGACAAGATTGTGAAAATTACTCAGAAAATAGGCAAAAAGGGAAAAGGAAATCATTAAATCTGTGAAGGAGAAAGACAAAAAAGAGGGAAGAAATTATGAAAGGAATAATATAAGACTGTTTTCCAGAACTGAAAAACCAAATTCTTAAGATTGAAAAGGTACATATCTCATACCCAGCCAATCATTACTTTAAAAGAGCCACATCAACAGATTTCATTGTAAAATTTCAGAAGATTAGAGATAAAGAGAAGGTATTTCAGAGAAAAAAAGACAAATCATATGCAAAAACATATAGAATTAAGAAGAATTTTGGAGCAAGAAGACAGAAGACAATAAAGAAATCCTGAGGGAAAGAATTTTCAGTCTAGCCATCTAAATTATCAACCAAGGATGAAGGTACAAAAAAGATGGCTTTAAGCCGGGCGTGGTGGCGCACACTTGTAATCCCAGTACTTGGGAGGCTGAGACAGGAGGATTGCAGGTTCGCAGCCAGCCTCAGCTACTTAGTGAGGCCCTCTGCAACTTAGTGAGACCCTGTTTCAAAATAAAGAATAAAATAGGGCTGGGGGTGTAGGGCAGAGGTGAAATGCCCCTGGGTTCAATCCCCAGTACCGCAAAAAACACCCCAAAACCCAAAAAAGATGGCTTTATACCTGAAAGGAGGACAAAAATGTATTTCCATTTACTTAGACCTTCTTTAATTTCTTTCAGGAACATTTTGTATTTCCTGTACACAGGTCTTTCACTTCTGCTATGGCTTGGATTTGGAATGTTTCTTAAAAGGTCCATGTGTTGAAGGCTTAGTCCCCACACTGGCACTACTGGGAGGCAATGGAAACTTTAACAGATGAGCCTATAGGTTTCTAGGTCAATGAAGGGGACTGTGGGATCCCAGTTTCTCTCTTTTGTTTATTGGCTGTGAGGTAAGCAGTTTTGCTCTGCACTCCCCAAAAGCAATGGAGTCAGTCAATAATGGAGTGAAACCTCCAAAACTATAAGCCAAGATTAATCTTTTCTCTTTATAAATTCTCTTTATAAGTTTAGGTATTTGTTACAGTGACGGAAAGCTGACTAACACAACCTCCTTGGTTAAGTTTATTTGTAGATATTTTATTCTTTTGGAGGCAATTGTAGATGGAATTATTTTCTAGTTTCTTTTTTGGATCGTTCATTGCTCATTGCCAGTGTACAGAAACACAACTGATTCTTGCATGTTGATCATGTCCCTTGCAACTGTACTGAATTTATTAGCTCTAGTAGGTGTGTGTGTGTGTGTGTACTCTTGGGATTTTCTATATATGAGATCACATCATCTGAATATAAAAATAATTTTATTTCTTTCTTTCTAATTTATATGACTTTTGCCTTTTTTTCTTACCTAATTGATCTTGCTAGAACATCCAGTACAATGCAGAATAGCAGTAGTGAAAGTGGGCGGCTTTGTTTTGATTCTAGGTCATAGAAGAAAGCTTGTAGTTTTTTTTAATTTTTGTTTTTATACTGGGGATGAGAGGGAATTCGACCTCTGAGCTACACCCTCAGCCCTTATTTTTTGTTTTGAAACAGGGTCTTTCTAAGTTGCTGAGGGCCTCGCTAAGTTGCCAAGGCTGGCCTCAAACCTGTGATCCTCCTGTCTCAGCCTCCCAAATACTGGAATTACAGGCATGAGCCATCATACCCGGCTATAAATGGTATATTTTACTGGAATAGAAAACATGGAAAAGTTCAGGTTGGGATATTGGACACCTCAGTTAAAGGTAGATAATGCTGAGAGAATAAAGGCTCCAAGGAAAGTAAATGGCAGGTATGAGAGACTAGAGAGTAGACAGTTCCAGATCCAGTGTAATGTTCAACTGAGCTAAATGGGATGAAAGTGGGAGGAGGAATCCTTGCTACTTAAAATGTTGTTTATAAGTTCTACATAAAGTACAATAATAGCCGGGCGTGGTGGCGCAAGCTTGTAATCCCAGTACTTTGGGAGGCGGAGACCGGAGGATCCGGGTTCGCGGCCAGTCTCAGCTCTCTCTCGCTCTCTTTCTCTTTCTCTCTCTCTCTCTCTACTTAGTGAGGCCCTCTGCAATTTCGTGAAACCCGGTTTCAAAATAAAGTATAAAAAATAGGGTCGGGGGTGTAGCGCGGAGGTAGAACGCCCCTGGGTTCAATCCCCGGTACCGCAAAAAAAAAAAAGTACAATAATTAACTTACAATGATGATACATAGGGTAGAGGAAACACAATGGAACTGGAAAATGGCACTTCTACATGTAAGTACCTGTAAGGTATGAGAACTGCTTGAATATGTCGGAAGGTGTAGGTCCTGTCAGCAGAAAAACATCTATGATTCCACTCTCTGACATCCAGTGCACATCAGTTCGACATCTGACCTTTTGTTTAGCAGCAGCAGGGCCCATCTGGGTCAATATATACTGGAAAAGAAATGGAATGAAAATTTGAGAAATTTCCTCTAATCTACAAGACCCAACTGTAAGCATGTCCATTCCTTTAGATACTACTGACATTCACTGATGACACTGCAGAGCCTTTGGTGGCATCAAGCTGCCACTACAAAGAAAAGAGCTATGACTACAATGCGGTGGTTTTATTTTTTCTGTAAGTATAACACAGTCGTGGTCTATAGCTCACCTCTACTGCAGGCTCTGTATTGATCTCCACTAATGTTTCTGAGGCGTTCAGCCAGAAAATCCCTACAGTCCTGCCCAGTTTGTGGGCCAGAAGATAAGGCACTGAACCATAAATGCCCATTTTGTCATGTATTTTATATCCATAGACATCCAAGTTATAGAGACGGTAAGCATCTCCATCCCTAAAACACAAATGAAGATTATCATCATTTATTATCACAAATGTATTTATTTTATAGTTTTACTGATGCATTGTAATTATACATTTTAGTGAGTTTCAAAGTAATACATTCATACATGTATACATCACTTGGTATATTTCCCTCCATATCCCACCCTGCTCCCCACAAATGTATTATTAATTAATGGAATAGCTCCATTCTCTCCTGCAAATACTTAAGTCCCATCTTCCAAGACTCAAGTCTTATGACTTCTCTAAAGGTTTCCTGACCCAACGTGGGTGAAAGTGATCCTTCTCCTTTGACTCCTTTGGCCCCCCTCCTGTGACAACTGACATGCCTAAGTCTATATCTTAGATCTCTTTTCTAAATGTTTCCTGAGAGGGAAGAACTGCCTCCTGTGAATCCACAACAAGCACATAATAAGTACTCACTGACAGATTTTGTGAGTACTTCTCTGCAGTTAAAACAAGGGGATAGAGTCCTAATAGGCTTCTACAGAGCTGGGTAGGGAAAGATCAAGAACTGACAATGAAAGCTGGGAGTGGTGGCACACGCTTGTAATCCCAGTACTTGGGAGGCTGAGACAGGAGGATCACAGGTTCGAAGCCAGCCTCAGCAACTTAGTGAGATCCTGTTTCCAAATAAGAAATAAAATCGGGTTGAGGGTATAACTTGGAGGTAGAATGCCTCTGGGTTCCATCCCCAGTACCAAACAAAAAACAAACAAACAAAAAAAGAACTGACAATGAGCTAGACATGGTGGTGCACAAGCCGGGCATGGTGTTGTACTGTAATCCATGTACTTGGGAGGCTGAGAAAGGAGGATCGCAGGTTCAAAGCCAGCCTCAGCAACTTAGTGAGACTCTAAGCAACCTAGTGAGATCCTGTTTCAAAACAAAAACAATTTTTAAAAAAGGGCTGGGGGTTGTAGCTGGGAGGTAGAATGACTCTGGGTTCAACCCTCAGTATCACACACACACACACACACACACACACGAAACAAACCGAAACAAAAAACCTGACTAGAGCTGGGGACACACAGCTAGGTTAGTATGAGAGCAGCACAGTTTCTGATGGACTTGTCACTATGCCTTCCTGTCAAGTAAACAATACCTGAACCTGGCAACCTTGATTAGATCCGTTTCTCTTTGGTTTTGCTTCCTCTTAGTCTGATGCCTCTGGTATTTATTTGTCAGTAGTGTTAGCCTGAAATGATCTCCCCCAGGGAATCACAAGTAATATGAAATGCCACACTTTTCCATTCTCTGGCTCACTATCTTCTTTAGAGTAAAAGCCATTTTCTAGGTCAGGGATTTTTCACAGCGTATTCTCCCAGGGTTTCTCAAAAAGGCCCTGAGAGGTGAACATGAAACCCAGATCTTGCCTCTACTTCGACCACAGCAGCTTCCTATTTTTACTTCTTCTATATTGTTAGGTTATAGTATTATGGTTTTTATACTTGTCTAATTTTTACCAAAAAATATTGGAAACTACTCCTCTAGGTGATCATTCAAGGAAAGTTCTTAAAATTCCACAAGCCAGAGCTTCCTATAAGAATTCTTATTTTCACGTACCTGGTGTTTTTTAGTTGGTGTGATTCTGCGTGTTGTGGTATCCCATAGAGATGTTCAAATCCATGCAAGGAGAAATCCAAACCAATGGAGGCAGGACCTAGAGACCAGGGTACTGACTAAGTCTTGCTTTTCAATAGGACAATCAAATAAGGGGATTCAGTTAACTATGAGTGCAGCAAGACAACTAGACCAGGGGTAGGAGACCTGAGCTTGCCCCGATCAATCAGAAAATGTTCTTTACTGACTCTCTGTAAGATGTTGTATTCTGTAAGGTATTGTTGGGATTCAAAAGTATACATACAAGACAAAGCTTTGATCGCGTATTAGAAATGTTGCCTTAGCTGTGTGCTGAAGCTCTCTGTGTCCCCATCTACAGTAGATCTCTTTACTCTCTGTAAAATATGGTTACAAAGTTTTAGATTTTTTCTAATAAAAAATTTCCTAAAATATATTACAAACTTCCTTGCTTTACAGAGCAAAGGATATTGAGCACTTTTAATATTTTCTAGGTGAATAATTAGTTATCTTCTACTTGGTCATTTAGTCTTACTGCCAGCTTCATCTGTAGCTACCTACAGGGATTATAATGTCAAGGATACCAGGAAGATCTTTCCTAGTTCTTCAAAACATTACTTCCCCAGGATTATAGGCATATAAATTTCTTTTAATCAAATGCTAAGTTGTTTATTTAACAACTATTTTAGAGATATGGGAAAAGTATGAATAAGTAGGAGCCATAACATGAACTTAAATTCACAATCAGGTCAAAGTATTTGACATCAAACAATCCTTATTTGCATGAGTTTGTGGGAAAAAGGTGCTAAAAAGAAGGTAAAAAAAGGTTGGGTCTGGTGGTACACACCTCTAATCCCAGTACTTGGGAGGCTGAGACAGGAGGATCACAGGTTCAAAGCCAGCCTCAGCATCTTAGCAAGCCCCTGTTTCCAAATGAAAAATAAAAGCTGGGCGTGGTGGCACATGCTTGTAATCCCAGTACTTGGGAGGCTGAGACCAGAGGATCTGGGTTCACGGCCAGCCTCAGCTACTTAGTGAGGCCCTCTGAAACTTAGCAAGATCCTGTTTCAAAATAAAGAATAAAAAATAAGACTGGGGGTGTAGCTCGGAGGTAAAATGCCCCTGGGTTCAATCACTAGTACTGCAATCAATCAATCAATAAATAAATAAATAATAAAATAGGGCTGGGAGTGTAGCTCAGAGGTAGAATGCCTCTGGGTTCAATCCACAAAAAATATAAAAAGAAAAAAGAAGGTTAAAAAAAAAGACTATGATGCTACAGAAAGGAAGGATTGAGAACCATGCCCTACATATAAATTCTGAGTATCTGTCAGCCCTCATCATTATACTATGCTGTAGATATAGTTACTAGAACAAGGATGCTCAAGGAGTTAGGGAAAGTTTGTTATTCTACAGGGTAGGGAGAAGGAAGGAGGAAAATGAATATTTTTCTAACCATATATACCCCATGAAAGCAATCTCCTAAGAGACAAACTCTATCCCCACCCCCCAACCCCACCACTAAGCCTAGTGAGAAATGTCACAGATGGGCATGTGATACCATGTGAATGCTGGGGAGGTCTGGAAAAGGTTGAGAACCACTGGCTTGGAATGTTGGAGCCGATGAGCTCCAGAACTTGGTTTCTCATTACTTGACTCCCATAAAAATAGAATGTGGAATTTGTAGCTGTCTGATCTATGTACGGGACAGTGCAAGCAGCATGCTGACCTAGGCCTCTCCCTGAGGTAAGTTCCACGTGGCCTATACTTTTGTTACACTCCCTCCTCAAGGCATATAATCATCATTTCTCTGTTGCAATGCATTACTAAAGGATAGGGGAACCCAAATATGAGATTTCAAAGCTTGCCAAAGCTCCAGGGACTTTTTTTTTCCATACTGGGGGTTGCACCCAGGGGCATTCTACCTCTGAGCTATACCCCTAGCCCTATTTTATTCTGAAACAGGGTCTCACTAAGTTGTGAAGAGCCTCGCTAAATTGCTGAGGCTGGCTGCGAACCTGCGATCCTTCTGTCTCAGTCTCCTAACTACTGGGATTACAGGCATGTGCCACCATGCCCAGCTTTAAGAGACTTTTAGATAGAGATACTTAGCCATTTTGAAACTATAACTTACCATTAGCTTTTTTTTTGGGTACTGGGGATTGAACCCAGGGGCGTTCTACCTCCGCACTACACCCCCGGCCCTATTTTTTATGCTTTATTTTGAAACCGGGTCTCACGAAGTTGCGGAGGGCCTCACTAGGTAGAGAGAGAGAACGAGCGAGAGAGAGAGAGAGAGAGAGAGAGAGCTGAGGCTGGCCGCGAACCCGGATCCTCCGGTCTCTGCCTCCCAAAGTACTGGGATGACAAGCGTGCGCCCCCACGCCCGGCTTACCATTAGCTTTGACATCCACAAATTTTCCAAATTTCTCCTCCCAAAGGCCTAGATCCTCTTGACTTTCCTATTGATACAAAAAGGGGAGAAAAGTTAATTTATAAATTGCAACAAATGTGGTCACCACAATAGTACATTCCATTTGGATTAAAAATCATAATGAAAAATAAGTTCATCTTTTAGAAGACCAATTTATGATCAGTATAATTCATAAATGTTTATATAAATGACATTAATCATCCTTATGAACCACAGCTGACATGAACTTTTTAAAATTGCAGTGCAATATATATAACATAAAATTTACCATTTAAACCATTTTCAAGTATACAGTTCACTGGCATTAAGTACATTTGCTCTGCTGTGTGATGATGTCCATTATTACTATTCATCTCCAGAATTTTTTCATCTTCCCAAGCTGAACCTCCCTACTCATTCAACAATAACTCCCCATTTCCTCCTTCTCCAAACCTGGCAGCACCATTCTACTTTCTGTCTCTATGGATTTGACTACACCAGGTATTTCATAAAGTGGTATAATATAGTATTTGATATTTTGTGACTGGCTTTTTATTTTTTGGTGCTGGGGATGGAACCCAGAGGTATTCTGCCTCTGAGCTACACTCTCAGCCCTATTTTATTTTTTTATTTGGAAATAGGGTCTCACAAAGTTGCCACGAGCCTCACTAAGTTGCCAAGGCTGGATTCGAACCTGCAATACACCTGTCTCAGCCTCCCAAGTACTAGGATTACAGGAATGTACCACCACGCAGAGCTTGGCTTATTTCACTTAGAATAATGTTTTCAAGTTTCATCCACTTTGTAACATGTATCATAATTTACTTCCTTTTTGAAGCTGAATAATATTCTATTGTACATATATACCATGTTTTATTTATGCATTTATCCATTAATAAACACTTGGGTTGCTTCCTCCTTTTGGCTACAGTGAATAATGCTGCTAGGCCTTCACTTTCAGGTATATACCCAGAAGTAGAACTAACTGTTGGCTCATATTGTAATTCCATGTTTACCTTATCTTATCTTATTTTGTTTTGTTTTGTTTTTGTGGTACTGGGGATTGAACCCAGGGGCATTTTGCCTCTGAGCTACACCCCCAGCCCTATTTTTTATTTTTATTTTTATTTTTATTTTTATTTATTTATTTATTTATTTTGCGGAACTGGGGGTTGAACCCAGGGGCATTCTACCTCAGAGCTACACCCCCAGCCCTATTTTTTATTCTTTATTTGGAAACAGGGTCTCACTAAGTTGCGGAGGGCCTCACTAAGTAGCTGAGGCTGGCTGTGAACCCGGATCCTCTGGTCTCAGCTTCCCAAGTACTGGGATTAAAAGCATGCGCCACCACGCTCGGCTCTTTTATTTTTATTTTGAAACAAGGTCCACTAGGTTGATGAGAGTCTCACTACTTGCTGAGGCTGTCGTTGAACCTGTGATCCTCCTGTCTCAGTCTCCCAAGTACTGGGATTATAGGTGTTTGCCACCACACCCGCCTCATGTTTATTTTTTTGAGGAACTGCGATGCCATTTAACATGAATATGTTCATGTGAACTAAAATGATATGAAAGCACTTGGAAAATGTAGTGTTTGCCTATGTAAGAATTTAAATCTTTTTCATGTAAACATGTGAGGCAAAACATTGAGAATCAAATAACTTAGATCTATTTTGAGACTCCGAGGAGAGTTAGAGATATTTCTGCTGAAATGGGTACTTTTCCCTCCTGCTTCAATTAGCTAAATTACTGGCTATATTCTTGTACTGGTTTGAGAAGTCACAACTGGGATGACAAGGACTGCTCAGGTCCATAATTTTTTTTTCTGAGTGTATGTGTATGTGTGGTACTAGGGATTGAACACAGGGTTTCCTACCTCCGAGCTACACCGACAGCCCTATTTTATTTTTCATTTTAAAACAAGGTCTCACTAAATTACTACACACTGGCCTCAAACCTGCTACCCTTCTGTCTCAGCCTCCCAAGTACTGGGATTACAAGCGTGTGCCACCACGCCCGGCGAGTACTTCTTTAAAAGGAGCTCTTTGCTCATTTCAAGGCTGTTTGTTGATAACTAAAGCTTCTGTAAAATGAGCCTGTGCATTTTTTAAAAAGCACACCTCAAGCGGGGCATGATGACACATGTCTGTAATCCCAGTATTTAGGAGGCTGAGACAAGAGGATCACAGGTTCAAGGACAGCCTCAGAAAGTAGTGAGACTCTCATCAACCTAGTGAGACCCTGTTTCAAAATAAAAATAAAATAGGGCTGGGGTTGGAGCTTGGAGATAGAATGCCCCTGGGTTCAATATCTAGTACCATCAACAACAACAGCAACAAAACAAACAAACAAAAACCCCCAAACACACATACACTTGAATCCTTAATATCCTTAGTAGGGGTTAATATCCTGGTGTCCATCCGGGCGTGGTGGCGCACGCTTGTAATCCCAGTACTTTGGGAGGCGGAGACCAGAGGATCTGGTTCGAGACCAGCCTCAGCTCGCTCTCTCTCTCTCTCTCTCTCTCTCTCCACTTAGTGAGGCCCTCTGCAACTTCATGAGACCCAGTTTCAAAATAAAGTATAAAAAAATAGGGCCGGAGGTGTTCAATCCTGGGTTCAATCCCCAGTACCGCAAAAAAAAAAAAATTATCCTGGTGTCCATGAACTTTAGAGTCCATGAACTTCATTTAACAATATGAAATTTAAATTTTTTTCTACAGAGATGGTTCACAACTTGCATCAAATTCTTGCAAAGGGAGCTGGGAGTGGTGGCACACACTTGTAATCCCAGTACTTGGGAGGCTGAGACAGGAGGATTGCAGGTTAGCAGCTAGCCTCAGCTACTTAGTGAGGCCCTCTGAAACTTAGTGAAACCCTGTTTTAAAATAAAGAATAAAAAATAGGGCTAGGGGTGTTGCTTGGAGGTAGAATGCCCCTGGGGTCAATACCCAGTTCCACAAAAAAAAAAAAAAAATTCTTGCAAAGGGATCTGTTGATCTAAAACCACTACCTAAGCTATCAAATTAGGCGTCTCTCAAAAACTGATTTGACATATTATCACAACATTGTATAAAGCTATTTGTTTATCCTCTCTATTTGGAAATGGAAAAAATGATCTTATTCTCATCAGTATAGATCAGTCTTTTTCTGTGTGTGGTCTAGGGATGGAACTCAGGGGCATTCTACCTCTGAGCTACACCCTCGGCCCTATTTTATTTTTTTATTTTGAAATAGGGTCTCACTAAGTAGCGGAAGCTGGCTGCAAACCTGAGATCCTCCTGTCTCAGCCTCCTAAGTACTGGGATTACAGGCATGTGCCACCATCTCTGGTTGTATTTGCTTTTATGAATAAATGAATACATCAATGAACAAATAAAGAAATAATGAGATGATAAAGTGAGCAAAAGAGACAGGCAATCCCATTTGTATGTAGTAGAAAATTTAATAAGAACCCTTTCTGTAGAAGGGAGGAACAAAACTCATTATATGCCACAAAATTATGATGGTGGTAAAGAAGATACAAAGATAACTTGCTCAATCTAAATTACCTGAGAGGTATCAATGGATGCACTCTCCTCATTTTCTTTCGTAGTTCTGTTTTAACATAAAGAAAGTTGTTTCACTCAATGAAACACTGACAGAATTTTGTTCAATGATAAAGATTTGCATTTTCAACTTTTAAGACTTCATAAACTATATCCTTTAACTTATTAAATATAACATTTTATACATTAAAATTCATTTATAAAATTGATCATTAATGATGTACACTAAACTAATAGCTTGTTTGTGTGTGTGTGTGTGTGTGTGTGTGTGTGTGTGTGTGTGTGTGGTGCTGGGGATTGAACCCAGAGGCATTCTACCTCTGAGCCACACCACTACCCCTATTTTAGTTTTTATTTGGAAACAGGGTCCTGCTAAGTCGATGCAAGCCTCACTGAGTTGCTGAGGCTGGCCACGAACCTGTGATCCTCCTGTCTCAGTCAGCCAAGTACTGGGATTACAGGCATAGGCCACCCGGCTTAATAGCTTGTTTTTTTTTAATACAAATATATATGTATTTAAATTTTCTTAACTATTTAAAATACCCTTGTCAATCTTTTTTTTCCTTTTTTTTTTTTTTGTAGTACTGGGGATTGAACCCAGGGATTTTCTACCTTCGAGCTACATCCCCAGCCCTATTTTTTATTCTTCACTTTGAAACAAGGTCTTACTAAGTTGCAGAGGGCCTCACTAAGTAGCTGAGGCTGGCCATGAACCTGTGATCCTCCTGTCTCAGCCTCCCAAGTACTGGGATTACAAGTGTGTGCCACCACACCCGGTACAATCAGGTTTAAGATCTTTATGCATTAAGTAATGTATAAAAATACCTCTGTTTGGGAGGAATCTGTAGGTGCTCAAAGTATAATTGGCCCAGGGAATTTATGCTCATCACAACCTCGTTTTCTGATACCAAGTCTATTCTGAATGGGTTTGCTGTGATGTGGCACTTCAGATCTCCTTTTTCATGTGCCAGTACCAGACTGCCTGCATCTCCTGCGCATGAAATCAGCCTGGAAAACAAAGCAGGAAGAGAAAAATAAATTGCTATAGGTTTCCATGGTTTCATGTGACTTGCAGTTCAAAATAATTAATTAGTAAATGAATGTTCATGTGATATAGCATAGATAAGGCAATAGAGAACCATTATTGAGCGCATAGGCTTTGGTGTCAGAAAGTCTGGGTTAAACATAACTCTGCAATATACTTTATGACTTTGGATAACAAAATTATCCAACCGTTCTAAGTCTCAGTTTTCTTTTCTGTAAAGTACAAACAATAAAAGCAACAACAAATAGAGTTTTGGGAGAGAGTTGAGTGAGATCATGCATGTAAAACACTTGGCACAGTGTCTGACACATACGCACTCAATAAATGTCAAGCCGAGTATGGTGGCACACACCTGTAATCTCGATACTTGGGAGGCTGAGACAGGAGGATTGTAGAGTTGAGGCCAGACTCAGCAACTTAGAGAGGCTCTCAGCAACTTAGTGAGACCCTTTTTCAAAATAAAATAGGGCTGGGGGTGTAGCTCAGAGGTAGAACTCCCTTGGGTTCAATCCCTAGTACCACAAAACAGACAAACAAACAAATAAATAAATGTCAGTATCATCATTATTATTTCTGCCTGTAAAGTCTAGTACCACTTTGATGCATAGAATTTAAATATTCTTTCTCTTTCTCATTCTAACCATAAATTCAGAAACTGAGGATAACATAGATTATTTCCACAGGGAAATGGAATCAGTTTTTTTTTTCGTGGTACTGGGGATTGAACCCAGGGGCATTCTACCTCCCAGCCTTATCTTCCAAAGTCTATGGGTCATTTTTTCTACACTGTGCTATGGAATTTCTGGATCTCAGCTTCAATCAGTGGAATCCATAGCTGAGTTCTGTTTATAGTTAATCAACCAAGCAAACAATATGATCCATTCTCAGCTGCCCAAGCTAGCATATCAAATCTATATTCTGTGCTACATGTACCCATGCCAATACATTTAGCCTAATCTAAAATTGTTCCTTCGCCCGGCGTGGTCGCACATGCTTGTAATCCCAGTACTTGGGAGGCTGAGACTGGAGGATCTGGGTTTGCGGCCAGCCTCAGCTACTTAGTGAGGCCCAATTTCAAAATAAAGAATAAAGCCGGGCATGGTGGCGCACGCTTGTAATCCCAGTACTTGGGAGGCGGAGTCTGGAGGATCCGGGTTCGCAGCCAGCCTCAGCTACTTAGTGAGGCCCTCCGCAACTTCGCGAGACCCGGTTTCAAAATAAAGTATAAAAAATAGGGCCGGGGGTGTAGCTCGGAGGTAGAATGCCCCTGGGTTCAATCCCCGGTACTGCAAAAACAAAACAAAACAAAAAACAAAATAAAGAATAAAAAATAGGGTTGGGGGTGGAGCTTGGAGGTAGAGTAGCCCTGGATTCAATCTCCAGTGCCAATAAATAAATAAATAAATAAATAAATAAATAAATAAATAAATTGTTCCTTCCTTCTGTCTAGGAATCCCCCAGAAATAATTTCCATGTATATTCCCCAAGTTTTTGCCATTATACAATCTTATAATTCTTTAGGCATGCAAGCCTTCTCCTCCTGAGTTTGAATGTAATAAGCTCTTGGACAAGTGGGATCTGATGACTGTGACGATAGATCGGGAGGTAATGAAGGATGGTAAGGATAAGGCACAAAGAATATTGAAATACTTTTTCAAGTTTTCAAGGCTGATCTAAGATGCCGTCAATACAGGGTGTCCAAGCAAGCAAGGCAGGATCAACTTTATTGAAAAGAGCAGGAAGAACTGCTTTTGCAGGAATGGGAAACTCAGTTGTGTTCTGAAGTTTTTTTGGGTTTTGTTTGTTTTGTTTTTGTGGGTGGGGTAATAGGGATGGAACACAGGAGTGTTCTACCTCTGAGCTACACTCTTAGCCCTATTTTATCTTTTATTTTGAAACAGGGCTTCACTAAGTTGCTGAGGACCTCACTAAGTTGCTGAGGCTGGCCTTGAACCTATGATCCCACTGTCTCAGCCTCCCAAGTATTGGGATTACAGGCATGTGCCAACACACCTGGCTTTGGGTGTGTTAGAATTATCCAAATCTTACCAAATGTTACCACTCAATTTTAACAAGTCTTACATTTTCCTAGTTAATGCATAAATACACAGACGTGAGGTGGCTGTGAATTCAATTTATGGTCTAATGCAGCAACCTGCCGTATCAAACTCTGTATCTGATTTTCAGCTACAAGAACCCTGCAGCTATAAGAGATACAAGAGACTTTTAAGATAGTCGAGAAACTTAGTTTTATGACAATGCTACGAGTTAAGAATTTAAAATCCTGAGGTGGTTGTTTTCTTTCATTAAGCTCTTCAGGGAAGCAAATAGCAGCCGGGCCACTAGAGTTTTGAATTCTGAATGACAATTATAATGTGCTATGGTCCTACCTGGTCTGCTTTCAATAGATACTTTATTTCAGTTGACCACCCGTAGTAATTCAAGTCACTGCCACAGAATACTGGTTTATTACTAGTTGTTTTAGTTTGCTAGGGCTGCCATAACAAAATATCACAGGCTGGGTGGCTTAAACAACAGATTTATTTTCTCACAGTTCTGGAGGCTGAAAGTTCAAGATCAAGGTACTAGCAGGTTTGGTTTCCTAGAAGACCTCTCTCTCAGGCTTGAAGACGGCTACTTTCTTGCTGTGTCCTCACATGACTGTCCCTCTGTGGTGTGTGTATATCCCCTAATCTCCTCTTCTTATAAGAATGCCAGTCTTTTTTTTATATACTGGGGGTTGAACCCAGGGGTCTTCTACCTCTGAGCTACATCTCTAGCCCTATTTTATTTTTTGTTGGAAACAGGACCTCGCTAGGTTGCTGAGAGTCTCATTAGATTGCTGAGACAGGTCTTGAAGCTGTGATCCTCCTGCCTCAGCCTCCCAAGTACTGGGATTAGAGGCATGTGCCACCACGCCCGGCTATACGGATACAAGTCATAACGAATTAGGGCCCACTCTGATGACATTTTAACTTAATTACCTCTTTAAAGGCTCTATCTCCAAATATAGTCACATTCTGAAGCACAAAATATGAATTTGGGGAGAGACACAATTTAGCCCACAACACTATCATTCCATCCGCTAATGATAACCAGGTCATTACTGCCTTCAAATCTAACTAGGTCAGCTAGCCACTCTCATATTCCCATTCTTAAGGGTCTGTTGCTTATACCCACTTCTGATACCAACTATTACATTAACCAAGACTCAGCTGTTGATAATACAAAGAACTCTGGCTATTTAAGCAGAAAGTAAATGACTTACTATTGGGAATTATTTTTTTACAGCATTATGACAAGGGTTATGGTAACAGGTTTCAGGCTAGATGTACAGTAATGACCCCTAGAACAATAATGCGTAACTTCTGTACTGGCCAATAGAACCTCTATCTCAGCTAGAGTCAGGAGCTTGGGTAATCAGAAATCACTGTGGCAAATGCTGGGCTCCAGGATCATGCCATTCTAGCTGTATCTGAAGAAGAGGAAATTACAGCCCTAACTAATGGCCTTAGAGCCAGTCTATAGCTGCCAGATCTATACAAACCTAGTAGAGAATTCGGTACTGAAATTAAGATTCTTATAAGTGCATATGATTGGTAGAAACTAAATTACACCAGAAACTCTAGCTAAGAGGGACTCTGAGAAATGGAGAAATGTGGTTTTTAGCTACTTAGTTACTGCAGTAGCCAAAGGCCCTCTAGAAAGAGGTTGGAACAGAAGCAGAGTAGATCATATTTACCACATAAAACTAGTATCATCCTGATCCTCAAATATGGCAAAGATAGCACAGAAAAAGAAAATTAGGGTAATTTTACTTATGAACACAGATATAAAAATGTTAAAGGATCTACTAGCAAAGTGAATCCTCCAAGACGGGCGTGGTGGCACATGCTTGTAATCCCAGTACTTGGGAGGCTGAGACCGGAGGATCCGGGTTTCAGCAGGATCCTGTTTCAACATAAAAAGTAAATTAGGGCTGGGGGTGTAGCCTGGGAGTAGAACTTCCCTGGGTTCAATCTCCAGTACCAAAAACAAAACAAAACAAAACAAACTTGAGTTGAAATTTCACTGGAAAGTGTAAGGAGAACTGATGAAGATTTTGCAGGTACCTGAAAAATGCTTTAGTACCTAAAGATTTTTTTTCATCTAGACACTGATTATTAATTTCTCTCTAACTCTAAGTAAAATTACATGTTAGACTTTTGAGAATATTCTTAATTAAAAGTGAGTCAGTGTAGAGGCCGGGCGTGGTGGCGCACGCTTGTAATCCCAGTACTTTGGGAGGCGGAGACCGGAGGATCCGGGTTCGTGGCCAGCCTCAGCTCTCGCTCTCTCTCTCCCTGTCTCTCTCTCTCTCTCTCTCTCTCTCTTTCTGTCTCCTTAGTGAGGCCCTCTGCAACTTCGTGAGACCCGGTTTCAAAATAAAGTATAAAAAATAGGGCCGGGGGTG